>PVIH01007254.1:0-10848 GCA_004025045.1 Sigmodon hispidus | reverse complement strand
GGAAGAGAGAATCTCTGTAGTACAAGACTCAACAGTGGAAATAGATACATCAGTCAAAGAAAACACTAAAACCCAAAAAACCATAACACAAAACATTCAGGAAATCTGGAATACAATGAAAAGACCAAACCTGAGAATAATAGGAAAAGAAGAAGAAGAAGAAGAAGAAGAAGAAGAAGAAGAAGAAGAAGAAGAAGAAGAAGAAGAAAAAGAAGACGATGACCAGCTCAAAGGCACAGATAATGTATTCAATAAAATCATAGAAGAAAACTTTCACACCCTAAAGAAGACAATATCTATAAAATTACAAGAAGCTTACAGAACACCAAATAAATTTGACTCCCCAAAAAAGTCTGCTCACCACATAATAATCAAGCCACAAAATATAGAGAACAAAGAAAAAATTTTAAGAGCTGCAAAAGGGCCAACTTACCTAAATAGGCAGATACATCAGAAAAACTCCTGACTATTCAATGGAAAAAAATAAAAACAAGAAGGTCCTGGTCAGAAGTTATACAGACACTAAAAGAGCATGGCTGCCATCCCAGACTCATTACCCAGCAAAATTATGAATCACTATAGATGGATTAAACAAGATATTTCATGACAAAATTAAACTTAAAAAATAGCTATCCACAAATCTGGCCTTCAGAAAGCATTAGAGGGAAAACTTCAACCTAAGTATCCCAGATACACCATGAAACCACAAACAATTGATAATCCCACAGAAGAAAAGCCCAAAGATAGAAAACACATGTAAGCTACTACCAAAAATAATGGGAAATAACAGTCAGTGGTCACTAATGTTCCTTAATATCAATTTACTCAATTCACCTATAAAAAGACACACACTAACACGATGGATACAAAAACAGAAACCTTGCTGCATACAAGAAACACAGCTCAACCACAAAGACAGACATAGACTCAGAGTAAAGGGTTGGGAAATTTTTTTCCAATCAAATGACCCCAAGAAATAAGCTGCTTTTGCCATCATAATATCTAACAAAGTAGATTTCAAACTAAAATCAATTAAAAGAGCCCAGGATGGACATTACTTACTCATCTCAGAATAAATTGTCAAGATGAGATTTCAATTATGAATATATATACCTCTAATATAAGGTACCCTATCTATGTAAAAGAAACACTACTAAAGCTCAAACACCATGTCAGTTCTCATACTCTAATTGTGGGAGACTTCAATACCCCAATTTTACCCTTGGGTAGGTTAAACAGACAAAGGCTCAACAGAGAAATAAGGGGTCTAAGAGAGGTTATGACGCAAACAGATTTAATACGTATTTACAGAAGCTTCCACACAAATGCAAAGGAATATATATATATATATATATATATATATATATATATATTTCTCAGCACCACAGGGAACTTTCTCATATTTCTCTAAAATTGACCACATAATCGGTCAAAAAGCAAATATCATTAGATATAAAAATGGAAATAATCCCTCGTATCATATCAGACCAACATGGTCTAAAGTTAGAGTTCAACCACATCAAAAAATCATAGAAAGCCAACTAACTCATGGAAACTACACATCACTCAAGCGAACCACCTCTGGGTCAAGGAAGAATTAAGAAAGAAATCAAAGACTTTCTAGAGTTTAATGAAAATGAATCCACAACGTACCCATACTTATGCGACACAATTAAAGCACTCTTAAGAGGAATATTTATAGCACTAGATGTCTATATGAAAAATCTAGAGAAATCACATACTAAAGAACTCATAGCATAGCTGAAAACCTTAGAACAATTAAAAGCAAACTCACTCAGAAGGAGTAGACAGCAAGAAATAAACTTAGAGGTGAAATCTATACAATTGAAACAAAAAGAATAATATAATGAATCAATGAATCAAAGAGCTGATCCTTTGAGAAAGCCAACAAGGTAGATATATCCTTATTCAAGCCAACCAAAAAGCAGAGAGAGAGGATCCAAATCAGAAATGAAAAGGTGGACTTAACAACAGATCCCCAGAAAATACATAAAATTATCAGGTCATTCTCTGAAAATCTATACTCTACAAAAATGGAAAACCTAGAGGAAATGGACAGCTTTTTGGACAGGTACCATTTACTAATATTAAATCAAAATCAGATTAAATACCTAAACAAAACTATTATGCTGAAGGAAATTGAAGCTGTCATTAAAACCCCCCCAAGAAAAAAAAGCCCATGTCCAGATGATTTCAGTGCAGAATTCTACCAGACATTCAAAAAAGAACTAATACCAATACTCCTCAAAGTGTTTCATACAGTAGAAACTGAAGGAATATGCCAAATTCTTTTTATGAGGCCACAATAACACTAATACTTAAGCCTCTCAAGGAGTCAACAAAACAGAGAATTAGAGACCAATTACCCTCATGAACATTGATGCAAATATTCTCAAACAAATTCTGGTAAACCGTATACAACAAGATATAAAAAATATCATCCTCCATGATCAAATAGGTTTCATCCCAGAAATGCAGGGATGGTTCAACATATGGAAAACTGTAAATGTTATCCATCATATAAACAACCTAAAGGGAAAAAACACACATGATCTTATTCATATTTGCTGCAAAATTCACCATTCCTCTATGATAAAAGTCCTGAAGAGATCAGGAATACTGGGAAAATATCTAAATATGATAAAGGTGATTTATAACAAGCTGACAGCCAACATCAAACTAAATGAAGAAATACTCAAAGCAATCCAACTAAAATCAGGAAAGAGACAAGGCTGTCTCCTCTCCTCTTATCTATTCAATATAGTTCTCAAAATTTTAGCTAAAGCAATAAGAGAACACAAGGCAATTAAGGGATACAAATTAGAAAAGAAGAGAAACTATCTCTATTTGTAGATGATCTGATTGTATACATAAGTGACCCACAAAATTCTACCAGGGAACATCTGTAGCTGATAAACACCTTCAGCAAGGTAGCAAAGAAATCAGTAGCCCCTCTATACACTAAAGATAAAAGGGCTGAAAAAGATATCAGGGAAACCTCACCCTTTGTAACAGTTGCAAATAGCATTAAATACCTTGGAGTAAATGTAATCAAGAAAATAATATATCTATTTGATAAAAACTTTAAATTACTGAAGAAAAAAATGAAGAGGATATCACAAAATGGAAAGATCTCCCATGCTCCTGGATAGGTAGAATCAATATAGTAAAAATGGCAATCCTACCAAAGCAATCTACAGATTCAATATGCTTCCCATCAAAATCCCAACAGTTTTTTACAGACATTGAAAGAACTATACTCAATTTCATTTTGAATAACAGGAAAGCTAGGATTGCCAATACAATTTTGCTCAACAAAAGCAACTCAGGTCACATCAATATCCTGGACCTCAAGTTATACTATAGAGATACAGTAATAAAAACAGCTTGGTACAGGCATAAAATCAGACTCGTGGATCAATGTAATCAAATTGTAGATACCAACAATAACCCAAAAAACTATGAACATCTAATCTTTGATAAAGAGTCCCAAAATATTCAATGGAGAAATGATGGTATCTTTAACAAATGATGTTGGTGTAGCTGGACAATAGTCTGTAGAAAAAGGCAAATAGATCCAAACTTATCACCTTGCACAACACTCAAATCCAAGTAAATCAAAGATTTCAGCATAAACCCAGCTACACTGAACTTGATAAAAAGAAAGTGGGAAATACCCTCCAATGCATTTGCATGGGTGCCCACTTCCTAAACATAATACCATTAGCACATACACTAAGAACAACAATCAATAAGTGGGACCTCCTGAAATTGAGAATTTTCTGGAAAGCTAAAGACATAGTCAATAAGACAAAACTACAGCCTACAGAAGAGGAAGATTTTTACCAATCCTACAAGTGATAAAGGATATATCTCTAAAATATATAGAGAACTCAAGAAACTAGCCCCCAAATCCCTAAATAACCCAGTTTTAAAAAATGAGGTTCTTACTTGCAGGAAGAAAAAATAATATCCTAAAATTTGCAGGCAAATGGATGAATTTGGAGAATATCCTCCTGAGCAAGGTATCACAAACCCAGAAAGATAAGCAGGGGATGTGCTCACTCATTAGTGGACTCTAAACAAACAAACAAGAAAAAAACAAAACATGCCCAAGCTGCAAACCACAACCACTGAACAGCTAGGGATCAGAAACACCTTGGATTGACTCCTTGGATCCCACTCCCCTTAGAGGAACACCTGACTAAGTCTTGAAGTTGGGGAGAGAAAACTGGATTTGCCAGGAGTGGAGGCTGAACTAAGCAATATTGGGACAGTGGGACCTTGAGACCACCTGCAACCTCCCCAGGGGTGGGGGGGAGTTGTTGAGAAGAGAGAATGACCTGATGTGGTGGGAGGGGGAAGGGAGCTTGAATAAGGATATATAAGATAGAAAGTGTGACTTCTTTGTTCATAATATTTTAAAAAAAAGGTGAAAAAAATGAGGTTCAAAATTTTTTTAAAAAATTCTCAGTAGAAGAATTGTAAATGACTGAAAGGTACTTGAAAAAGTGTTCAACATCTTTAGCCATCAGAGAAATGCAAATCAAAACAAATTTTAGATATCACCTTACACCTGTAAGATTGGCTAAGATTAAAGACACAAATGATAGCCTATGCTGGAGTGTTTGTGGAGCAAGGGGAACACTGCTCCATTGTTGTGGAAGTATCAACTTGTTCAGCCACTCTGCATTGCAATATGGCAGTATCTCAGATAACTGGGGATCAATCTCTGCAAGGACCCACCAATATCACTATTGGGCATATACCCTAATGATACACATTTCCATCCCCAAAGCATTAGCTCAACTATGTTGATAGCAGCATTATTCATAATAGCAAGAACATGGAAACAACATAGATGTCCCTCAACTGAAGAATAGATTAACAAAATGTGGTACAGTTACACAATGGAGTAATACTCAGCAGTAAGAAAAAGTGATATCTTAAAATTCACAGGCAAATGGATGGGTTTAGAGACTATCCTTCTGAGTGAGGTGTCACAAACCCAGAAAGATAAGCAGGGGATGTACTCACCCATTAGTGGACTTTAAACAAAAAGCAAAGCGTTCCCAAGGTGCAAACCACAACCACTGAACAGCTTGGAATCTGAAACACCTTAGAGCCTATTCCCTCCAGAGGAACACCTAACTCAGTCTTGATATTAGGATGAGGTAATCATACTTGCCTGGAGTTGATGCTGAACTAAGCCAATTTGGGACCTCCTGCTGTTGCTGGGGAGATAAGGAGATGTGGAGAGGAATGACTGGGAGGGGCAGGAGGGTGAAAGTTGTGTGAACAAGGGCTTACATGGATAAAAAAAAATGAGACTTTATTTTTAAAAAGTTGAAAGAAACTACTACTCACATATTATATAACTCTCTTCATATCTTTTTATAGACTACACTAACCCTGACATCCTCAGTATTTGCTGATTCCTTAGTGTTTAACTTCATTGGGAATGTCAGGTAAGAATACTCTGCTCTATGTTTTACTAGTTTGATGATCATTTATTTACATTACTGTTATATGTAAAACCAAAACTCTCATATGTACCCTTAAATTTACTCTATTTCAAATAAATTGAATTAATTTGTAAAATTTTAGGATTTTAAAGTTCCCTTCAAAGCTGGTCAGTGTTCAGTGGCTCCTTCTGTAGTTTATTGTATAATTACTCAAAGCTCATAATGATTTTGGCTTTTCTCTCACTAATGACTGCCCATTTATACTTGTTTTTCATATGCAACACTGGAGAAGTTTTTTGAGGTGGATTAAGCATATCAGTATATAGTAGAAAGCACAACAATTGATGTTCTTGTTGAAATGATCTGTTGTAATAATAAAGAGAATCTCATTTGCTTGAGTTTGTGACTGATTGTATAGAAATGAGTATTATGTACATAATACAAATCCACAATTACTATACATAGAAAATCAAAATACTCTTGAAAATATTAAAGAATTATGAAACCAGAGAATTCTGTAGGTGTAATCATATGTATACTCACAAGATATGCATAAAATTTAATGTCTAAGGAATGTGAGACATGGAATCCTATCATTTATAGTCTATCTATTATAATTGAGGTCTTTAAAGATTAAGCTAATTTAAAATGCATATGGTGGTTATTAGTATTCTTAATTTCAGAATTTGCATCCTAGTGTATTGATTTAGAACTGGGCACATGTGTGTGTGTGCCTTAAGTATATTGCTCTCCTTAATTTTATTGAGGTATTTGAAGCATAAGAAAAAAGTTTAGGTACCAGTAAAGAGAACATTAGTATGATTCTGATAGTGTAGCACAAACAAACATTGAGGGTCAAAGCACAAGTGATAGAATATTAATTGACAATCAGTTTTTCAAGGTAGAAAAATCTGTTACAATAAGAGGTGATGTGGTGGCCATCACTGAAAAAAAAGGAAATGGAGAAACTTGATTACCCTTGTGATGGAATAATATAATTGTGTGGAGTCCAAAGGGAAACTCTTAACAACTCTAGAATGGTCACATGAAAAAATTTGCCTGCCACATGTAAGAAATCAAGTGATAAAAGTATTTGGTAATGAAACTGAATGATTTGGCTTTTTCCTTACTTTTTTCCTCAATGTTTGTATAATATAAAATTTTAAAAAGCAAACTAAACAGCCATGAATATGGTGATAAGAATAAGGAATCATGTGATAAAAAGTGTAGAGCTGAAAAGCTGAGGAAGAGTAGAATTCAATAACATTCCACTGACAGTGCCTCAAAAGAAAAGCATGCATTGAATTGGTTGGGACACTGAAGTTTTATCTGTTACAGGGCTTGGTTTTTTTATACTTGAATAAGGGTCTTTCATACTAAAATAAAAGATATGTTCAAATTATCAATGCACATTACTTCTGACATATCACAAATTGTCACCTAGAGATAGGAATAGATATGGGACTAGTATGATTTTTGTTGAGATTTACTGAAGAAACAGTCTCGGAGTCAAGTGATATTTGGAATTTCTCTTTTTTCTCTTTGTATTGTGTTATTGCTCAAGTTACTGTCTTTCAAAGTCCTTTTGTTTTTGTTGAGAATTTAGCAAATTTCGGATCATATGATTGTGACTAGATTTAAAAAAAAAGGCAGGGATCTTCTAGAACAACAGTTTAGGAGTCTCCACTAAGAAGCGTGACTTGCAAACTTGACAGGAAATTAGATGTTGAAGCATGACTTTATAACAAAACTAAAAGTGATAACAAACAGGCAAAGATCTCCACCTACAACGGAGTGTCTTCAAAGAGATTTTTTGGGATGAAGCCTAAGATCAATTTAAGATTTAGTATAATGGAAACTTGTTTATCTTCAACTGACAACATCAAATCTAATCTTTCTGTTCTACTCAGAGATATCTCCCTGAATGTTGTCCAAATTGCTTTGCATCTTTCAGGTGTCTTTTCAGCTGGTTAAAATTAAGGGACAATATCCAAAAGCCTCCTCTCTGAAAGATGATAAAATCAGAGAGATTGCTAAAATATAAATACTAAAACCTTTTTCACTTACCAGAGCAGAGGAAGAAGTGAAAGCACTTCTCCTGGGCTTCTCAGAATAAGATTTTTATTCTGAGTCCCAGAATTCATGCAGTTCTTGAGTCATATTAACTCACATGGGATATTTGACTCCTCTATGTTCCTTGGGGACAATATCCCTGAAGTTTTACCTCAAGACAAATATTTATTATCATATTATTATTTAAAGGAAGCAATAGAGAATAGGCAAGCAACTGTTATTTTCCTTGGCTTTTTTGCAGTGTTGATTCTTCATCATTTTTTTTCTCCTTGTTGTTATTTCTGTTCAGAAAAAGTTAGCTGTTACTGTGTGTTTTATAGTCCCAGTAATGTTGGGAGCTGCTTCTGCATTTTCTTCTCATGCCAACCAGAAAAAAACACTGAGGACATACTTAGAATATTGAGATATACTTTTCTGCTAACGAATGAGAAATATTCCATCTCTTGAATAAGAATACAGACAATATACTTTGCACTCTTTATTAAATGCCAGAGTTATAGTTTGTAAAGCCAGTGATTAAATACTAAAGGCTTTTCAAATTATTTGAATTGTTTCTTTCATCACAAGTAAATATAAAATAACAGACACTGAAATGGACAGAAAAATGAGGAATACTGCACACACAGACACACTGGCAAAATTAATATGCCATTTCTTATAGTATCCCCCATAAAAACTTGGAGTTATTTCTCATCAAGTCTTAACATTCATTCCATTCTTTCAAGAAGTACAATGATTATATAAATTGACAATGAATATAATGTATATTTAACCACGTGTTTGTAGTTAATATAGAAAAAGTTAGGTATTGGTGAATAATGATTAATTATTATCTCTCATTTATCTATTTGCTTTCTATCTAACATTTATCTATTCTAATATCTATTGCCTATCAATCATCAATAAGTCCTATATTTGCTACGCTTTACCATTTCCTTGTATCTCTGTTTCTCAATTTATATCTACTATTTATTTATTATCAATCATCTATCTCTCCAGTAGTATCTATTTTCTACCATCTATCTGCCCATTTCTATGTATCTATCTCTTTTACTCTCTCTTATGCCCTGTCTTTCTCCTCTCTCTATTTTTATTTGTTTTTCTTTCCCTTTATCTGTTCATTAATCTGGTCTCAGCTAGGAATAAAATATGGTAGAGCCAGAACCATTAAATTTCTGATTTATACACAAGGTATAATTCTAAATTGTTACTTTGGTTATGGTTTTAAGATGAACCTTCTAGGGATCATATCACAAATGCAAAATTTAAGTTTTTTTGTTCTATTTAGAAATAAAAATGCTATAAAAGTAAACAGGATAAGTAAAACAAAACACATGGAGGTCAAGAAAACATGTTAGACAATTCATTGCTTTGAGAGACATTGTTCATAATGAACATGTAATGAACAGAATCTATTTCTCCAAACATGTATTTACTCAGTGTGTGAGTACAATAAAGAGAGAAACCATAGATTGTAGGAGTTCATTTAAGAGAGAAAAAAGTCTTATCTGTTTATATACTTGTCATGTGCTCTACTTTCTCTAATATTTTGTTTTTCATCTGACAAGGTATACCTCATGGGGGTCTTTAAGAATTTCCAGGTCCTGGAACACTAGAAATCAAGAATCGGATTCTACAATATGGCTTTTCCTCTGAATCTAGAAGTAAATGAATGTTTTTGTGTAAGTTAGTCTCAATGTCAGTTACTCAAGTTGTTCTCCACTCTCTTAAAAACCTCCTATACAACCCCTATCGTTTGTCCTTTCTACTGTTTACCCTACAAAATCAAGCTCTTATTAATGTTCTTGCCAATTCTGAATAATTTTAGAGATCCACACAATATTTTTAATTTGGGATTTTAACACTAAAGGATGTAATTTTTGCCATTAAGGGGATGATACCATCATGAATATTTAAATAAAATGTCTTATTAGGTAAGCTTGGGTATACCAGCCAGTATTGACGCTAAATATTTGGTTGTCCTAGTCACAGAAGTATCCCAATCTTTTTGAAGGTATTTAATTCAGGGCAGGGATTTGGTGTGATTGTGGCTTTTATTTAGACTAAATAAGAAATCCATTGTGTTTTTTTTCATGTTCTAAGGCATGATAACCACAAAACATGTAGAAATGAATTATGTTTTCTTAGACTTAACCTCTATGAAAATCAGAAAACACAAGATCATTACAACTTGGTCCATAGTAATACCCTAAAATGGTGACCTGTTAAAGCAGCTATGAAAGTTAAAGATATAGATACAATAGAAAAAGAAAAAGAATTTTGAAATAGACATACAAGGAATTTTATATATTGGACATTAGTTACTTGTTTTGCTGCTAAGACAATATTTGACAGAAGAGAAATGTCTCTCTCTGTATGTGTACATATATTTATGTAATTACAATAAGTGAATAAGGACAGTATATTTGTAATTAAGGAGAGATATATGGTACAGATAAGCACAGAGAGAGAGAGAGAGTATCCAAAGCAACAAAATCAGAAATAAGAAGGGGGGTTATAGTTAAAAGACTGCATGAATCTGAGAAAAGACTAAAATATGGACTTCTAAGCATGGTTGAGAGCATGATAGACTATGGGAACTTTTCAAGTTAGACTAAACAAATTTTTGCATTATGATATTGCTATAATCCTTTGGGGATCAGTAAGTAAAATGTAGTGACTTAAAATTAATGGCCCCCAAAGAGAGTGCCAGTATTGGAATGTGTGAGCTTGTTGAAGTAGGTGTGGGCTTTCTGGAGATAGTGTATTATTATGGAGTGAGTTTTGATGTCTCTTTTTTTCCTCAAGATTCTCTCCTTATGATAATCAGTTTACTTTCTGTTACCTGTATACTGACATGTCACAAGTTTTTCTCAGTACCATGTCTGCCTGCATGCTGCCACGATCCCCTTCATTATAATGATGTAAACGAGACTTCTGAAATACAACCAGAGCCACCACCTTAATTAAATGTTGTTTTGTCATTCAATGGAAAAAAGATAGTATATTTAACAAATGGTGTTGGCATAACTGGAAGGAAGTGTGTAGAAAAATGCAAATAGATCCGAGCCTGTCACCCTGCACAAAACCCAAATCCAAGTGGATCAAAGACCTCAACTTAACCCCAACCACTTTGAACTTGATAGAAAAGAAAGTGGGAAATATACTTCTACAAATTGGCACAGGCCACCACTTCCTAAATATAACACCAGTGGCACAGGCACTAAGACCAACAATCAATAAGTGGGATCTCCTGAAGCTGGGAAGCTTCTGCAAAGCCAAGGACACT
>PVIH01007253.1:0-102293 GCA_004025045.1 Sigmodon hispidus | reverse complement strand
ATTGAGGATCCAGACATTAACCCAAAAACCTATGAACACCTGATCTTTGACAAAGAGGCCCAAAACATTCAATGGAAAAAAGATAGTATATTTAACAAATGGTGTTGGCATAGCTGGATGGAAGTGTGTAGAAAAATGCAAATAGATCCGAGCCTGTCATCCTGCACAAAACTCAAATCCAAGTGGATCAAAGACCTCAACATAAACCCAGCCAGTTTGAACTTGATAAAAAGAAAGTGGGAAATACACTTCTACGAATTGGCACAGGCGACCACTTCCTAAATATAACACCAGTGGCACAGGCACTAAGACCAACAATCAATAAGTGGGATCTGCTGAAGCTGGGAAGCTTCTGCAAAGCCAAGGACACTGTCAATAGGACAAAACGCCAACCTACAGAATGGGAAAAGATTTTCACTAACCCTACAAGTGATAGAGGACTGATCTCCAAGATATATAAAGAGCTCAAGAACTTAGAGCCCAAAACCATGAATAACCCTATCAAAAAATGGGGTACAGATTTAAAAAGGGAATTCTCAGCAGAGGAACTACGAATGACTGAAAGGCACCTGAAAAAGTGCTCTTCATCTTTAGCCATCAGAGATATGCAAATCAAAACAACTTTGAGATACCACCTAACTCCTGTTAGATTGGCTAAAATAAAAGGCACAGATGACAACCTATGCTGGAGAGGATGTGGACCAAGGGGAACACTCCTCCATTGTTGGTGGGAGTGTAAGCTTGTTCAGCCACTTTGCAATGCAATATGGAGGTTTCTCAGAAAATTCAGAATCAATCTCCCCAAGGACCCACCAATACCACTTCTGGGTATATACCCTAAAGAGACACATTCACACTCCAAAGGTGTTAGCTCAACTATGTTCATAGCAGCATTATTTGTAATAGCAAGAACCTGGAAACAACCTAGATGTCCCTCAACTGAGGAATGGATTAACAAACTGTGGTACATGTACACAATGGAATACTACTCAGCAGTAAGAAAAAATGATATCCTAAAATTCACAGGCAAATGGATGGATTTGGAGAATATCCTCCTGAGCGAGGTATCACAATCTCAGAGAGATAAGCAGGGGATGTACTTACTCACTAGTGGTCTCTAAACAAACAAGAAAAAAAGCCAAACATGCCCAAGCGGCAAACCACAACCACTGAGCAGCTTGGGATCAGAAGTACCCTGGCCTGACCCTTCGAACCCCACTCCAACTATAGGAATACCAGACTCACTCTTGAGGGAGGTGGGACAAAACTGGATTTGGCCAGGATTGGAGACTGATCCAAGCATTATTGGGTCAGTGGGACCATAGGACTGTCTGCTCCCTGCCCAGGGAAGTGTTGGGAAGTTGCAGAGAAGAAAAATGTCAAGATGTGGTGGGAGGGGGAAGAGACCTTGAATAAGGATATACAGGGATGGGAAAAAAAATTTCAGAGGGAAAGCTGAACACATAGTAAATATATGTGTAGCAATCTTATTTGCATTACCACCCTTGATAAGCCGTGCTTATGATTCTTATCCTCTTCATAGTTATTGTTAACTTTCCTCATTTTAAATTCATGTTACTGTTTTTTTTGTTAAATACAAAATAAAGAAGGAAAAAAAAAGAAATGCTTTATTATTAAATTATGATTGAGCTAAGCCATGTTAATAACAGTGTCACAATTCCATGGTGTAGGAGAAAAGGCCACAATAAGAAAAAAAAAAAAAAAAGCTATCTTTTTCACATTTTTTATTATGAAAAAGTCATATTTTTTTATCCATGTATCCCCTTGTTCAGACTTTCTTCCCCCTTCCATTCCTCCCAGTCACTTCTCTCAGTCACTTTATCTCCTCCCCAGCAAGGGCAGGAAGTCCCAAGGTCAGTTAAGCATCCACTCCAGGCCTATTCGCTTTCCTCACCCCAACATTAAGACTGAGTCAGGTATTTCTCTGGAGGAAATGGGCTTCAAGGTGCCAGTCCAAGAGGTTTCACATCCCAAGCTGTTCAGTGGTTGTGGTTTGCAGCTTGGACATGCTTTGCTTTTTGTTTAAAATCCACTAGTGCATGAGTATATCCCCTGCTTTCTGGGTTTGTGATACCTCGCTCAGGAGGATATTCTCCAAATCCATCCATTTGCCTGCAAATTTTAGGATATCATTTTTTCTTACTGCTGAGCAGTACTCCATTGTGTAGATGTACCAGAGTTTGTTAATCCATTCTTCAGTTGAGAGGCATCTAGATTGTTTCCAGGTTCTTTCTATTACAAATAATACTGCTATGAACATAGTTGAACTAATGCCTTTGGAGCGTGAATGTGCATCTTTAGGATATATGCTTGCTGGATCCTTGGGAGATTGATTCCCAGTTTTCTGAAGAACTGCCATACTGCATTCCAGAGTGGCTGAACAAGTTTACTTTGCCACCAACAATGGAGGAATGTTCCCCTTACTCTTCATCCTCTCCAGCATAGGCTGTTATCTGTGTCTTTTATCTTAGCCAATCTAATAGATGTAAGGTGGTATCTCAAAGTTGCTTTGATTTGCATTTCTCTGATGGCTAAAGATGTTGAGCGGTGTCTTTCAGCAATTTTTAATTCTTCTCCTGAAAATTTCCTTTTTAGTCTCAAACCATATTTTTAATTGGGTTATTTAGGGTTTTGGCCTGTACTTTCCTGAGTTTTCTATATATATTAGTGATCAGATCTCTTTCATTTGTAGGTTTGATGAAAATCTTTTCACATTCTGTAGGCTGTCCTTTTGTCTTATTCACTATGTCCTTGGCCTTACAGAAGATTCTTAGTTTCAGGAGGTCCCACTCATTTATTGTTGTTTTTAATGTCTGTGCTACTGGTGTTATATTTAGGAAGTGGTTATCTGTGCCAATGCTTTGGAGGGTATTTCCCACTTTCTTTTCTATCAGATTACGTGTGGCTGGGTTTGTGTTGAGGTTTTTAGTCCACCTGGATTTGAGTTTTGTGCAGGGTGTTAGGTTTGGATCTATTTGCATCATTCTGCACAGTACCAACCAGTTATGCCAACACCATTTGTTAAAGATGCTCTTTTCCACTGTGTATTTTGGGCCTCTCTGTCAAAGATCAAGTGTTCATAGGTTTTTGGGTTAATGTTAGATCTTCAATTCAATTCCATTGACCCACAAGTCTGTTTTTATGCCAGTACCAAGCTGTTTTTATTACTGTAGCTCTATAGTATAGCTTGAAGTAGGGATGGTGATGCATCCTGAGGTTCTTTTGTTGAACAAAATTGTTTTGGCAATCCTGGCTTTCCTGTTATTTCAAATAAAATTGAGTGTTGTTCTTTCAGTGTCTGTAAAAAATTATGCTGGGATTTTTATGGGAAGTGTGTTGAATCCGTAGATTGCTTTGGTAAGATTGCCATTTTTACTATGTTGATCCTACCTATCCAGGAACATGGGAGAGCTTTCCTTTCTCTGATATCCTCTTTAATTTTTTTTCTTCTGTGATTTAAAGTTTTTGTCAATTAGATCTATTACTTCTTTGGTTATAGTTACTCCAAGGTATTTAATGCTATTTGCAGCTGTTACATAGGGTGATGTTTCCCTTATTTCTTTTTCTTTCCTTTTATCTTTAGTGTATAGGAGAACCACTTATTTTTTTTTTGAGTTAATCTTGTATCCTGCTACATTGCTGAAGGTGTGTATCAGCTGTAGAAGTTCCCTGGTAGAATTTTGTGGATCATTTATGTATACAATCATGTCATCTGCAACTAGACATAGTTTCACTTCTTCTTTTCCAAAATGTATTCCAAAGTTCTTAAACAACCAGCAGGGAAGAGACACATGTGGAAGTGAATTTGCCTGTAGTCTAAACTTCAAATGGACTGTCATCAAATCATAGGCAGCACAATGTGGAGGGGATAGACTGGGATTGGAGAAAGCACCCACCTAAACATTTGTTGAATTTTCACTTATAGTGTGTGGCTGCCATGTTGCACAGGCATGCCTGTAGAAGTTGTTCATAAGTACTAACCTAGAAGTGGTTGCTTAGGATGAACAGTGAAGTTGACAGAAATAGCTGAAGCAGGAGTGATTAATTAATTAAACCCATATATAAGGCTCCTTAAGTGTCCATCAGTAGTCTCTCTGGGATGATATATTTCCATCATGTCTTTTGGAAGTGCTGATGTGTATGCCATCGCTGAGTAACAAGGTTCTACTTTGCCTTGTTTTACAACCTTCATTAGGAAGCAGCCTTGGTTTCCCACACCACTCTTTGTAAGTCAGGTTGCAGTGGATGTCAATTTTGTGTTCTTTCCCGGAAGGGCAATGTGCTACAGGGCAGACCCTGTCTATGCAGGTGTATTTGGACAGATCTAGGACTTTATTCAGTAGACCCTCTCAGGGATACACACAAGTTGACAGGAACATTTTCAAAATTATTCTCTATCAAATAAGACAGCTACAAACAGGAGGCATCAGCTCATGGTGTGGTTTTCCCATCAAAATTCCTAGTGACCTTCTGCAGTGGATGAGGTAACTTTTCTACTGAATGCTGGAACACTGGCCTCTCAGATTCCAGGGTGTAAAAGTTGTAAACTAGGCCCAAGATGAATCACCTGCCTTCTAAAGTGTGTTGATACCAGAGGAAGAGGTTATGTGGTGCCTGCCATCATCCCAAACAGTTAAGTTATAATATGAAAGAACAGCAAGCACCTATGTGACACCCTTTGCAATGTGAGGTCATCTGTGCCTGTTTGGGTTTTAGTTGTCCTGAGTTCCTGAGTTGTAGGTGTTTGTTGTCTTGTGGTATTGAAGATGACATCCAGGGCTTCATGTGTGTTCCTCAAGGGCCTTACGCTAGTTGTTGGTTTTTTTTTTTTTAAACTTTATTTATTTGCCTTGGTGTTTTGCCTGGAACTGGAACCTCAGACAGTTGTTAGCTGCCATGTGGGTGCTGGGAATCGAACCCGGGTCCTTTGGAAGAGCAGATGGTGCTCTTAACCACTGAGCCATCTCTCCAGCCCCCCTAGTTGTTGGTTTTTTTTAAAAGTCTTAATAGTTCAGGATTGAGCTTGTGGGTGACTGTTTCATCCATAAATGGGTTGGGTCTTTTGAGTCCAAAGTCAATAGCAGATTAATGAATACTACAAAGTTGTGTTTTATTTCCCTTAACCTCTTACCCAATGACACATGGCCAGACAAGTCAGGAACTAGCAGAGGAATGGCTAGTTCTACATGCTATTTGCTCAATGTACTATTGTGGACTCTGTATGTTTGTTGTTCTTGGGAAAATAGGGGAACAGTATTGAAAGAAGATCCAATGGAATGATAGGCTTATGGTTTGGAAGACACTAATAAAGAACCTTGAATTAGCATAAGAAAAATACAGAGACAATTAAAAATTTTAAAAGCAAGGAGGCAGTAACCTTGACAGGACATAGTTTGTTTCTCTTGACCCCTGTTCTCAATTCCTTAGACATAATCTGTATTAGCAGCTTTCCTGAAAGAACTTCTAGAACATTTTTATGGTTGTGGAATTACATATACATATACAAATGGAAGAACATTTCTTTTTCTCATGCTGTATTTCAAAATATATCTCATGTCACTGTGCAGTTATTCACTGTGTGGAAGAGCTGCCTTTCACACTGCTGTTCCTCTCTGCTGACCAGTATTTTGCCTGCATTTGTTATTTTTTTAACATTTAAATTTTTTTACATTACTTTTTTATTGTTTTGAAAATCAATATCAAACTTTATATAAAATATCAAAACATCCAGAATAGCTAAAAAAAAAACCCCAAAACAACAAAAACCCCATACAATAATAAAACTTTTCTTTTCTCTAAAATACATGAAACAGAAAAAATAAAATCTAAAGGTCTTCAAGCCAGGTTAGGCTCAGCTACAGATGAACAAAGCACAGTTGGTCACAGCTAATGTCCATGGATGCACTGTGGACACCACAAATTACTGCTAAGCATCCCTTCTACATCAAAACAGAAGTTTTGTTTTGTTTTGTTTTGTGTGTGTGTGTGTGTGTGTGTGTGTGTGTGTGTGTTTTAAGTTACTTTATTCACCCATTATCTTTCAATAAAAAAGAATGATTTTGCTTAAAGTCCACTAATGAGTGAGTACATCCCCTGCTTATTCTCATGAGTTTGTGAGATCTCACTCAGGAGGATATTCTACAGATCCATCCATTTGCTGGCAATTTTAGGATATCAGTTTTTCTTCCTGCTGAGTTGTACTCCATTGTGTAGATATACCACAGTTTGTTAATCCATTCTTCAGTTGAGGGGCATCTAGGTTGTTTCCAGGTTCTTGCTATTACAATAACACTGCTATGAACATAGGTGAGCTAAAGCTTTTGGGGTGTGAATGTGTGTCCTTAGGGTATATGCCTAAGAGTGGTATTGCTGGATCCTTGGGGACATTGATTCCTAGTTTTCTGAGAAACCCCATACTGCATTCCAGAGTGGCTGAACAAGCTTACACTCCCACCAACAATGCAGGAGTGTTCCCTTTGCTCAGCAACCTCTTCATCATAGGCTGTTATCTGTGTCTTTTATCTTAGCCAATCTGACAGGTGTAAGGTGGTATCTCAAAGTTGTTTTGATTTGCATTCCTCTCATGGCTAAATACATTGAGCATTTTTTTAAGGTACCTTTCAGCCATTTGTAATTCTTCTGCTGAGAATTCCCTTTTTAGTTCTGAGCCCCATTTTTTTGATTGGGTTATTCAAGGTTTTGGGCTCTAGTTTCTTGAATTCTCTATATATTTTAGAGATCAATCCTCTGTCACTTGTAGGGTTGGTGAAAATCCTTTCCCACTCTGTAGGCTGTCTTGTCTTATTGACTGTGTCCTTGTCTTTACAGAAGCTTCTCAATTTCAGGAGATCCCACTTATTGATTGTTTTTAGTGTTTGTGATACTGGTGCTATATTCAGAAAGTGACCACCTATGCCAATGCATTGGAGGGTATTTCCCACTTTCTTTTCTATCTACTTCAGATTGGCTGGGTATATGTTGAGGTCTTTGATTCACTTGGATTTCAGTTTTGTGCAGGGTGATAGGTTTGAATGTATTTGCAGTTTTTTATACACTACTATCCAGTTGTGCCAACATAATTTGTTGAAGATACCCTCTTTTTTCCACTGAATATTTTGGCCCTCTTTGTCAAAGATCAGGTGTTCATGTGTTTTTGGGTTAATGTCGGGAACTTCAATTCGATTCCATTGATCCAGAAGTCTGTTTTTATGCCAATACCAGGCTGTTTTTTATTACTGTAGCTACATCGTATAAATTGAAATCAGGGATGGTGATGCCTCCTGAGGTTCTTTTGTTGAGCAAATTGTTTTGGCAATCCTGGATTTCCTGTTATCCCAAATAAAATTGAGTATTGTTCTTTGAAGGTCTGTAAAAAATTGTGTTAGGATTTTGGTGGGAATTGCATTGAATCTGTGGATTGTTTTTGGTAGGATTGCCATTTTTACTATGTTGATCCTACCTATCCAGGATCATGGAAGATTTTTTTCATTTTCTTTTCTTTTTTTATGATGATATGATATGTATATTTTATTTTATTTTAGTTAGTCCAGCCTACATTAGGGATGAACTTTCCTTTTTTTTGCTTTCTTTTTTTTTTATTATGAATAAAGTCACATTTTCTATCTGTGTATATCCTTATTCAAGGTCCCTTCCCCCTCCCATCTTCTCCAGTCACTCTTTCTTCTCCAAATCTCCCCATCTCCTCCCCAGCATGGGCAGGACGTCCCAAGGTCCCCAATATTGCTCAGTTCAGCATCCACTCCTGGCAGATCTAGTTTCTTCACCCCAACATCAAGACTGAGTCAGGTGTTTCTCTAGAGGGAGTGGGATCCAAGGTGCCACTCCCAGGTGTTTCAGATCCCAAGCTGTTAAGGGGTTGTGGTTTGCAGCTGGGACATGCTTTGCTTTTTGCTTTTTTTTTCCTTTCTTTTTTTTAGAGTCCACTAATGAGTGAGTACGTCCCCTGCTTATCTTTCTGGGTTTGAGATACCTCGCTCAGGAGGATATTCTCCAAATCCATCCATTTGCTTGCAAATTTTAGGATATCATTATTTTTCTTACTGGTGACTAGTACTCCATTGTGTAGATGTACCAGAGTTTATTAATCCATTCTTCAGTTGAAGGACATCTAAGTTATTTCCAGGTTCTTGCTGTTACGAATAATGCTGCTATGAACATAGTTGAGCTAATGCCTTTGGAGTGTGAATGTGTGTTTTTAGGGTATACACCCAGAAGTGGTATTGCTGAATCCTTGGCGAGATTGATTCCCTGTTTTCTGAGAAACTGCCATACTTCATTCCAAAGGGGCTGAACAAGCTTACACTCTCACCAATAATGGAGGAGTGTTTCCCTTGCTCTGCAACCTCTCCAGCATAGGCTGTCATCTTAGCCAATCTGGTAGGTTTCATTTGGTATCTCAAAGTTGTTTTGATTTGCATTTCTCTGATGGCTAAAGATGTTGAGCACTTCTTCAAGTGTCTTTCAGCCTTTCATAATTCTTCTGATGAGAATTCCCTTTTTAGTTCTGAACCCCATTTTTTAATTGGGTTATTCAAGGTTTTGGGCTCTAGATTCTTGAGTTCTTCATATGTTTTAGAGATCAGTCCTCTATCACTTGTGTGATTGGTGAAAATCCTTTCCCATTCTGTAGGCTGTCGTTTTGTCCTATTGACAGTGTCCTTGGCTTTACAGAAGCTTCTCAGTTTCAGGAGGTCTCACTTATTGATTGTTGTTCTTAGTGTCTGTGCCCCTGATGTTATATTTAGGAAATGGTCACCTGTGCAAATTCGTAGCAGGTTATTTCCCACTTTCTTTTCTATCAAGTTCAAAGTGGCTGGGTTTATGTTGAGGTCTTTGATCCACTTGGATTTCAGTTTTGTGCAGGGTGACAGGCTTGGATCTATTTGCATTTTTCTACACACTACCAACCAGGTATGCCAACATCATTTGTTAAACATACTATCTTTTTTCCATTGAATATTTTGGGTCTCTTTGTCAGAGATCAGGTGTTCATAGGTTTTTGGGTAAATGCCCACATCCTCAATTCTATTCCATTGATCCACAAGTCTATTTTTATGCCAATACCAAGTTGTTTTTATTACTGTAGCTCTGTAGTATAACTTGAAATTGGGGGGTGGTGATGCCTCCTGAGGTTCTTTTGTTGAGTAAAATTGCTTTGGCAATCCTGGCTTTCCTGTTATTCCAAATGAAGTTGAGTATTGTTCTTTCAAGGTCCGTAAAATATTGTGTTGGGATTTTAATGGGCAATGCATTGAATCTGTAGATTGCTTTTGGTAGAATTGCCATTTTTATTGTGTTGATCCTACCTATCCAGGAACATGGGAGATTTTTCTATTTTCTGATATCCTCTTCAATTTCTTTCTTCAGTGATTTAAAATTTTCATCAAATAGATTTGTTACTTCCTTAATTATAGTTACTGCAAGTATTTAATGCTATTTGCAGCTATTATAAAGTGTGATGTTTCCCTTATTTCTTTTTTAGACCTTTTATCTCTAGTGTATAGAGGACTACTGATTTCTTTGAGTTAGTCTTGCTACATTGCTGAAGGTGTTTATCAGCTGTAGAATTTCCTTGGTAGTATTTTGTGGGTCACTTAATGTATACAATCATATCATATGCAAATAAAGATCGTTTCACTTCTTCTTTTCCAATTTGTATCCCATTAATCTCCTTTCGTTCTCTTATTGCTTTTACTAAAACTTCAAGAACTATATTTAATAGATAATGGGAGAGGAGGCAGCCTTGTCTAGTTCCTGAATTTAGTGGCATTGCTTTTAGTTTCTGTCCATTTATTTTGATATTGGTTTTCAGCTTCTTGTAAATTGCCTTTATTATATTTAGGTATTTTCCCTGTATTCCTGATCTCTCCAAGACTTTTATCATAAAGGAGTGTTGGACTTTGTCAAAGGCTTTTTCAGTATCTAAGGAGATGATCATATGTTTTTTTTCCTTCAGTTTGTTTATATGATGGATGACATATATAATTTTTTGTATGTTGAACCAACCATCCCTACATTTCTGGGATGAAGCCTACTTGACCATGGTGGATGATATTTTTTATATGTTGTTGTAATCTGTTTTTCAGAATTTTATTGAGTATTATTGCATCAATGTTTATAAGGGAGATTGGTCTGTATTTCTCTTTCTTAGCTGCATCTTTGTGTGCCTTGGGTATCAGGGTGATTGTTTCCTCATAAAAAGATTTTGGCAATATTCCTTCAATTTTGAATGTGTAGAACAGTTTGAAGAGTACTGATATTAGGTCTTCTCTGAATGTCTGGTAGAATGCTGCAGTAAAACCATCTGGTCCTGGGCTTTTTTATTTGGGAGACTTTTAATAACAGCTTCAATTTCCCTTGGAGTTATAGGTCTGTTTATGTCTTTAATTTGTTCTTTGTTTAATTTTGATAATTGGTACTTGTCCAGAAAGCTGTGCATTTCCTTTAGGTTTTGCTTTTTAGGAGAGCATAGATTTTCAATGTATGACCTGATAATTCTCTGTATATCCTGGTGTCTTTCGTTATGTCCCTTTTCATTTCTGATTTTGGTAATTTGAATACTCTGTCTTTTGGTTAGTTTGGATAAAGGTTTGTCTATCTTGTTGACTTTCTCAAAGAACCAACTTTTTGATTCATTGTTTCTTAGTATTTTTCTCCTTGTTTCTATTGTACTGATTTCAGCCCTTAAGTTTGATTATTTCCTGCTGTCTACTCCTTTTAGGTGAGTTTACTTCTAATTGTTCTAAGGCTTTCAGCTGTACCGTTAGTTCTCTTGTGTGGGATTTCTCTAAGTTTTTCATATGGGCATCTTGTGATATGAATTTTCCTCTTAAGACTGCTTTCATTGTGCTCCATCTATTTGGGTATGTTTTGAATTCATTTTCATTGAATTCTAAGAAGTCTTTGATTTCTTTCTTAACTTCTTTCCAGACTCAGAGGTGGTTCAATATAGAGATGTTCAGTTTCTGTGAGTTTGTAGGCTGTGATTTTTGTTGAATTCTATCTTTAGGCCATGGTGGTCTGATATGATACAAGGGGTTATTCCCATTTTTTATTTCTATTGATATTTGCCTTATGATCAAGTATGTGGTCAGTTTTAGAGATAGTTCCATGGGGTGCTGAGGAATATGTATATTTCTTTGTGTTTGGATGAAAGTTTCTGTAAATATCTGTTAAATCCATTTGCATCATAACATCTATTAGACCCCTTATTTCTTTGTTGAGTCTTTGTCTGGTTGACCTCTCCAAGGGTGAGAGTGGGTTATTGAAATCTCACACTATTAGAGTGTGACTTTTGATGTGGGGTTTAAGCTTTAGTAGTGTTTCTTGTACATATGATGGTGTCCTTATATTAGCTGCATTAAATATTCAGGATTGAGATCCCATCTTGATCGGTTTTTCCTACGATGAATAAGTAATGTCTGTCCTGGTCTCTTTTGATTCATTTTAGTTTGAAATCTACTTTATTGGATATTAGGATAGCAACACCAGCTTGTTTTTTGGAGCCATTTGATTGGAAAGTCTTTTCCCATCCTTTACTCTGAGCCTGTGTTTGTCTTTGGAATTGAGATGTGTTTCTTGTATGCAGCAGAAGGTTGGCTTTTGTTTTTGTATCCATTGTGGTAGGGTATGTCTTTTTATAGGTGAACTGAATCCATTAATATTAAGGGATATTAATGACCACTGATTGTTACTTCCTGTTATTTTTGGTGATAGTTCATGTCTATTTCCTTTCTTAGGGATTTTCTTCTGTGGGATTATCAGTTGTTTGTAGTTTCATGGGTGTAACTGGGTTCCTGAGTTTGGAGTTTTTCCTCTAGTGCTTTCTATAGTGCTGGATTTGTGGATAGGCATTGTTTCAACCTGTCTTTGTCTTGAAATATCTTGCTTACTCCACCTATGGTGTTTAATAGTTTTGCTGGGTATAGTAGTCTGGGTTGACAGCCATGCTCTTTTAGTGTCTGTATAACTTCTGGTCAAGACCTTCTTGCTTTCATTGTTTCTATTGAGTAGTCTGGCATTATTTTGATGGGTCTGCCTTTATAGGTAGGTTGGCCCTTTTTCTTTATATTTCTTTATATCTTCATATTTTTCTTTGTTCTGTATGTTTTATGGCTTAATTATGTGGCAAGCAGACTTTTTTTGGGGGGGTCTAATGTATTTGGTGTTCTGTAAGCTTCTTGTATCTTTTTAGACATTTCCATCTTTAGGTTGGGAAAGTTTTCTTCTATGATTTTATTGAATACTTTAATCTGTACCTTTGGGCTGGTATACTTCCTCTATTTCCATTTTCTCAGGTTTGGTCTTTTCATGGTGTTCCAAATTTCCTGAACATTTTGTGTTATGACTGTTTTGGTTTTGGTGTTTTCTTTGCATGACTTATCTATTTCCACTATTGAGTCTTCCACTCCAGAGATTCTCTCATCTCTTGGATTCTGTTGGTTATGCTTGTATCTATAGTTCCAGATTGTTGCTTCAGATTCTCTATTTCATCCTTTGCTTCATTTTGTGCTGTCTTTATTGTTTCTATTTCAATTTTTATTTCCTGGAATGATTCATTTGTTGGATTTCTCTTTCTTGGTTTTCTTTCAAGGATTTGTTCATCTCTTTCAGTTATTTATTTATTTTTTCTTCTATTTCTTTAAGGGACTTTTCATATCCTCTTTTAAATCTTCTATAATCTTCATAAAGGTGTTTGTGTTGTTGTTTTCTTTTGTTTCCTCTTCATTGCTCTGTTCAGGTCTTGGTATTGTAGAGCCATCAGCTTCTTCTGATGGTGCCTTGTTGTTCTTTATATTGTTATATGTATTCTTGCACTGGTGTATGTCCATTGCTTTCTTGGTTCACTCTTAGTCAGGTCTTAGAGGAATCTTAGTCAGTTGTGGCTACAGGAGTTGTGCGTCTCCTGTCTGCTCTCAACAGGGAATCTGGAGAATTTCTTGCTCTGGTCAGGTCACAGGATCCTCGCTGTCTGAAGCTGCCTGACTCCCACTTAGCCCAGACACCACAGGGTCATACTGTTTAGACAAATGTCCGTCCCTCTGTGATGACTCAGCTTGCCTTGGAGGCAGGGCCCGGCCATCTGTGATGTGACCCCTGGGATTGCTGAAGAAGGCGTCTCTCAGCCCTAGTCCAGGGTAGACCTGTCTATGAGGTCAAATCTGAGACTGTGGCTCTGGCCTCGGGGATGAAGTCCCTGGCAGGCCCAGGGACTAAAACCTGCTTACCTCCCCCTCCATTCTGGTCTGGGATTTTTGCTGTCTGAATCTGCCTGACTCCCACTCCTCCCCAGACATCATGGGGTCACGCTGTCCTGCATTTGTTTGTTACAATTGTAAACAGCAACAATGGGTGTCTTTGTACACCTTTCTTTGTGTCCATGTTACAAGTATTTTTTTCTCCCATACACACTTAGAGTTGCATTATTAAGTTGGAAAATATATGTATAAAATATTTCAGTGTTGAAATAACTTCAGACTTCCAGAAAATTTGCAAGTACAATAGAAAGAGTTTGGTCTCTGGACTCAAATCTCTTCCGTACACATTGGTTACCTGATGCATTAGGTGTTCCAATCTGAACACACTGGAGCATATTTCCAGCAAGCCAGGGTATGACACTATGCCAGCTTCTAAGTCACAATACCAGCCTAACCATGGTCACATTACTACTGCCTAATAGTTAACTCCCTTTCAAGTTTCAACAGCTGCTAAAATAATGTCTACTGTAAAAGTTAACATATATCATTCATCCTCCATTTCATAGTTCTGTCACTCTTTCTGGGTGTTTTACTCTCATACATGTGTGTTTCTCCAAATATTTTTCCTGACATATTTCTAGATCAGGTTCATATAGTATACCTATGATGTCTGCATACATCAGCATGCACCTGCTATAAACAAGGGCATCTTCTTCCTGACAACAGTATCTCTATTAAGATCAGATAGTTGGATGAGAGCCAGCATTCCCATCTGGTCCATAGACCTCATTCATGTTCTCTGATTGTTTCAATAATGGCCTTTCCAGGTTAGAATCCAATCAAAGAAGACCTATTGGATTTAGTGGTATCATTTCTATAACCTCAGGATGCAAATCTCTGACTACTGGTTCAGTGCTGAGAGAACTTGCTTTGATAGATTTTGTCTATTTTATGGATGGTTTTCACTGATTGTATACATTCCTAAACCAAAGTTCATAATTTTCTTAACATGTTTCCTCCCCTTTCTCCTCCTTCTGGTATCTTTTATGCGTTTGAGTTTCATTGTTTATGTTGTTGTTTTTAATTTTTAAAAACAATATTGAGATTATCTTTATTCTATAAATTCTTGCTGTAGGAAAATGATTTTTTTAAATAAAATTTACTTTTTGAACAATTAAGTTTGAAAAAACTTACAAACCAGCAGAGAATTCCTATATGAACTATACCTACATTTCTTTGTCATTACCATTTACATTATATTTATCTCAAGTAATGAATCTGGGTCAATACCCTATTATTAGCCAATATCCATATGTTATCAGCCTTCCCTAGTTTCTTTCTAGAGTCCAATGAACTGCCCATTGTGCTGAAGAACGCATACATTTTAGGTGAGATTATCGTCTCTGTAGGCTCTACAGGCAAGGATACTGACTCAGACTCTCCCTGGTCTCCATGATCTTAACAGTTGAGAATGAGACCCAGCTGGATGTTTTGCATAATATCCTTGAATTTGAAATTGTATGTTGTTTTCTCATATTTATACTGAAAATATATGAGTGTGAAAAGACCACTAGAAGTAAAGGACCATTTTGGTTCTGGTGGTTTGGTTACTTTTAAAGTTGGTCTTGCCATACTAGGTACAGGGGCACACAAATTTTAGGCCCAACACTTAGGAGACAAAGGCAGGAAGTTCTGTATAACTACATAATTATGCTAGAACCTATGACACTCAGTAACTATCAGATTCTGTAGGACACAGGGATGGATATATGAATTCACTTCAGACGACAGCTTCTCTTAGGAATAGCCTGAGATGCCTCTGACTATCAATTTCAGTTCCCAGGCTGTATTAATTTATATTCCTTCCAACAGTATGGACAGATTCCGTTTTCTCTATATCTTCTCCAACACCTGTTGTCTTTCTGACAACTATTATTTGTCAATTAGAATAAATTTTACCTGGGGAATAACATAGTAGTAGAGCCATGTTTGATATGTACAAGTCCTTACTTTCCTTTTCATTGACAGAATCTTGCTATATAGCTCAGGCAGCCTCTTGATGGTGATTTTCATGCTTCTACCTTGCTAGGATTAAAGGTATACACCACCATGCCTAGCTTCATTGTTTTTTTTTTCTTTTTCTTTTTTTTTTGTAACTTGCACTTTCCCAAAGATTAGAGTTGTTGGACATTATCTTTTTATTTATCTGTTGACCATAAATATCATTTTTTGGGAAATGTCCTTTATCCATTTTTAACTAATTTATTCTCTTGGTACTGATTTGTGAGTTCTCTGTACATTTTTGCATTTGGCTATTGTGGGATTAGGGTTGTCTCTTAATTGCACTGATTGTTTCCTTGGCTATGCTGAAGCAATTTAATTTGATGCAACCCTGTTAGTCTATTTTTGCTTGCATTTATTTTTGTGATGCTGGGGATTGAACCCAGGGCTTCATACATGCTAAGCAAGAACTTAACCTTTAAGCTACATCCCACCTTTTGATTTGGCTTTTCTGCTTATGCATTAGGAATATCCTTCAGGAAACTATCAGCCAAACCAATGTCCACCACCTTTTTTTTTTTTAATAGGTCTACAGGTTTGGGCATAACATTTAATAGATTAAAAATTAATTTTGACTTGGTTACTCTACTGAAATAAAGGTCTAATTTTATTCCTTTGTGTTTTCGAACCAGCAGTTCCTGAAGATACTACCCTTAACCCTTTATAAATTCTCAAAAAGCAACTGTCTCTAAGGGTTACACTTGGATTTATTTCTGGGTTTAATGTTTTATGACACTATTGTTCTGCTTTTATTTCTGACAGCTTTGTAGCATACAGATTGAGTATCCCTTATACAGATTTTGTATCATTTTGGATTTCTGATTTTTATATTATACTTACACAAACTATATGTTGTTAATCTCTAGTTTGTCTGTCACTTTTCTGATTGGCCTCACAGGTCTTTCTCTTATTCTGAGATATGTCCCAGGATCTGTGACTTGTGATTTTGTTTTTCTATTCCTCAGATGTTTCTTTAAAATCTAGACTCAGACTTGTGAGATGGCTCAGTCATTAAGAGTTTGATTCCCAGCATCCATGGTGGGCAGCAAACAATCACCTATGACCCATTTCCAATGGATCTGACACCCATTTCTTGCCTCCAAGAGCACACATACATAAGATTTTTTTTTAAGATCGGGTTTTTCTATTTAAGAGTCCTGGCTGTCCTGCAACTGACTTTGTAGACCAGGCCGGTCTCAAACTCACAGAGATAATCTTGCTTCTGCTTCTCAACTGCTGGGATTAAAGGTATGCACCATCACTACCTAGTTTAATATTGAAGAATGAAGAATAAATAAAAAGTAAATCTAGAATCTCCATTTGAGACAAAATGTGTGATATTCATCTTTCTGAATTATGCTTTTTACACTTACCATTAGCTTGAGTTTCATCAATTTTCTTGCAAAGCACATGACTTTATTCTTCTATGTAGCTGAATAATCTTCAATTATGCACATATACTGCAGTTGAAAAATTCATTTATCCACTGATGGGAATCTATGTTGATTTTATAACTGGTTATATTTATTCATGCTGTAAAAGCACATTGGCTATGATGTTAGCTATGAGCTCTGTACTATGATAGTGTTGAACAGAAATAGGTATTGAATTTTGTCAAATGTATTACTGCATCTATTGTGATAATCACGTGGTTTTGCTTAGTATTATGTATTTTTGTTAGTGCACTGTATTCCATATATTGATTTAGGATGATTCTATTTGACAGTGATGAAACGTGTTTTTAATGGATCATTGGATCTTATTTGATAGTATTTTGTTGAAAAATTTTGTCTTTGTGTTTATCAGAGAATGTTGTCTTGTTTTTCTGTAGTATTCTTGCTTCTCTTTGGGACAAGAAAAAAATGAGTTTAGAAACAGTTTCTCCACTTCCAGCATGGAGGCTATGGAAAGATTGACTATTTTTTCAATTTTGGATAGAATTCATTAATGGTGAAGTCTGGGAGACTTTTGCCTTTTTCTCTTTTTTTTATCTATTCATATTTCTCATTTCTCCCTCAGTCTTGGAAGGTTATATGTTTCGGTGAATTTGGATTTTTTGTGGTGTTGGTAAGATGGTCCATCAGTTAAAAACACTGACTCCTTCTCCAGAGGACCTGAGCTTGAATCCCAGCACCACATGGTAGATCACATGCATCTTTAAGTCCAGTTCCAGGGGATCTGACACCCTTTTCTGGCATCCACTGACACTGCATGGACATAGTGCACAGACATACATGCAAACAAAAAATCCAGTTACATGAAAAAATGTCAGTAATTTCTTTAAGATCACCCACTTTGTTGATGAATAGATGTTTATAGTAGGCTTTTAAGATTATTTGTATTTGTGATACCAGTTGCAATGTGTCCTCTTCCTGAGTTTGTTTGGTTCATCTCTCATTTTTATTTCTTACTATAGCTCTTAACTAAAGATAAAAGGAAAACAATACAAAAGAATAGAAAAATCCCCGGGTGGAACAAGAGTTTAAGTCCAGCCTTAAATACAAAGGAAATTTGAGGCCATCCTAGACTACATGAGACCCTGGAGCCCATCAATTAAGCTGGTCTTACCTTTGTGTCCCCATGGCTAGGATTGGGAGTTAATGCCACCACATGCATCTTTCTCCAGAACTGCTGGGGATTCAACTTGTGCCCTTCACACAGCAGGCACTTCATCTACTCAGCCATCGCCTCAGCCAGCCTGACTTTCTGGTTTCTGTTTTGTTTATTTCCATTCTGAACGTATTTTTTAACCATTTGCTATGTTTGCCTTTTCATTTGCTTTACTTTCTTAGCTTTCTGAAGTGTAACATGAGACCATGTGAGATCTTTGCCTGTTTTGATGGAGACTTTCTTTTCAGGACTGCTTTCAGTTTGAGTGTATTATGCTTCCATTTTATTTGTCTCAAGATAATGTTTAATTTCCATCTTGTTTTTTTTCTTTGACTTACTGATTGCCAAGAAAAGTGAAGTTTAATTTTTACATATTTGTGAGTTCCTCTAGCTCCTCTCATTGTCATGCTATTGTAGTCAGAAAAGATATTTGTTATGATTCTCATCTTCTGCAATCACTGTTGGGATGTGCTTTGTGTATTAATGCATGATCTATGATATTCTTTGTGTGTTGCATTCACAAAGAATGTTCTGTAAATACTTGTAATAGCCAGTGTTTCATTGTTTTGATTAGATCACCCATTCTGTGATGGAAGTTTCCTATAACTGTATTACAGTCTCTGTTCGTATTTATTAATGACTGCCTTATTTATTCGAGTGTTCTGATAATGGAGACATACATATCACAAGCATTTTGACTTCTTCATGAATTAGTTCTTTTGTATTAGCTAATGATCTGTTTATTTGCACCATTTGGAGTGTGACTTCTGGTCTATTTTTTCTGGCATGAGTATAGATACATTAGCTTTCTTTTGTTTTCAATCTGCATTCCCATCTCCTTATTTCATAAATGGCAAAGACCATGTCAAGAGTATATTTTAGCATGCACCTCAGTGGTAGAACACTTGTCCAGTATATTCTACTTAGAGACACAAATCGTAATTGTAAAGACAAAGAAAACATTTTAATATTACTGTTTTACTTAAAAACCACCTAAAATTAAAATTATCTTTTTATTCATAGGACATGGAGACTTGAATGATTTTAATCTGGAAGATGCACTGAAAGAAACTTCCTCAGTAAAGCGTGAGTCATGCAAAAAACCATGAAAATCAACCACTAGTGATCACCGTGGAATGCAATAATCAGTGTTTCCAGTAGAAAAGTAGACACACATATGAGCAAATTAGTTGCATCTTTGTTCAACTGTTTGTTTTCTGTAACATGTGCAGAGCCTTTGTCATACAGACATTCATGTGTCATCTTCCTTTATCATTTAGTGTGTATGGAATATGTATTTCTTAGCTTTTTTCTTGCTGTACAAAAGGAGAACTTTGACCTGTTTCAGATCTCTCTCCCTCTCTCTCTCTCTCTCTCTCTCTCTCTTTTGTTTGTTTGTTTGAAACATGGTCTCTCTATAGCTATACTGAAATTCACTATGCAGACCATGTCATCTTTGATCACACAAAGATCCACTTGCCCCTGTCTCCTGAGTACTGGAACTAAAGGCACATACCACCACAGCTTCTACCTACATCATCTAAAAAGTTATTGTCTCTTACTTTTATTTCATTTTAAGTGTATATGTGTACATGATAGAAGGTATGACACAGTCCAGAAAATACTGTCAGATACTCTGGAGCTGGAGTTATAGATGGTTAGGAGCTGCTTTCTACTGATTCTGGGAACCAAATTTGGACTCTCTGTTAGAGAAACAGTGACTCTTAACCACTAAGCTGTATTTCCAGCTCCAGAATCTATGTCATTTTATCATTCCTCTCAATGTGATTCCTTGGAGGCCCTCACCTACAATGATACTAAGGCTGTTCTCTTCATAATTTGGCTTCTGTAAACCATGAAGCAGTACATGCATGCAATGCTCCCCTCCACACACATGTATTATTTAACTTGATTCTCTTGTTATCTTCCCTCCTCCCTTCAGAGAGATGGGACCACTTTAGCACCACAACTAGAAGGCCAGGAACAACCAGAGCTCCAGCAAATCCAGCAGGTAACAAACAGGCTTGCCTAAAATGGGACATGAGGAAGACAACGTTTCTCTGAGAAGGGAAGTGAGGCACCTGGGGCAGCATGAGCTATGTAGAGGTTTTACACATAAATGAAAGCCAGCAAAGGCATCTGTGTGAATATTAGATTTATTTCAACAGAATACTATTTGGTTGACTATTATGCCGTATGTTAAGACAGTAAATTTACTTCATCGATGCTTTGGGTGATTAAGATATAGGCTGCCAGAAACCAAGAGGCAAGGGAGGGGAGTCCTACCTGACTGAAGCCATAGGCTAGTCCTGTAGTTCCCGGGTGGGGCCGTTCCTACTAACTATAATATAAACATGAGCTATTCATAGTCTGGAAGAGGGGGACAACATTAAGCCACAGGAGACCTCTTGAATGGAGATGCCTAAACATTTTCTCTAAATTTCCTAAATTTTTAAAGATCTCAAGAGCATTTATTTATGTGGATTACATCTATAAATATTTCTCTTCTGAGAACTAAAAACTGAAAAACTGTTATTAATCTAAAGAAAATAAAAAAACATCTAAAGAAAATAAAAAAAAACATATGGATTGGCATATGTGACAGATTTTTATGGGAAAACACAATTAAGAGTGACATTTAAAAAATTTTTTGCAATGTCTGGCTTGAATATGACACACCTGGATTCTTTGTGCACATGTGTGTTGTTTTGAGACAGGATCTTACTATGTAGCCCAGGATGGTCTGGGACTCACTATAGACCACAACTCACTAGATAGACCAAGCTGGCTTCCAAGACACAGAATGTTATCTGCCTGCCTCTGACCCATTTCTCACACCCAGTGCTGGGCCTAAAGATGTGTATCACCACACCAGGCTCCACCTGGAAATTATATCTGCTTCTGTACTGAGCTGCTATAAGCTCTTGAGGTCTGGGGTAATACCTAAAAAAAAAAAAAAGAAAAGAAAAGAAAAGAAAACCCAGGCAATGCAGATGTGCAGTTAAAAAAAAAAAAAGGAAAGAGAACTTAATGTGCCTTTGAGATCAGTTGAGATATTCTTCTCAGAAAGGACACCAAAGAATGAACAGTTGTTGTTTATCCCAGAATAAATATATGAAGTATGAACCGTATCTGCGAACCATTCTTGCTTAGGCCCATTGAGCCTCATTGGACTCCCCTGTGCTTTGAATGAATATTCTGTCTATTCATAGTTTTTCTAACACTATGCACTGTTCACTTGAAAACATTGGTACCCTGACTAATGCACATTGCCTATATTTCGCTCTATTGTATTTCAGAATCACACTGATTAGTATTACCACCTGCCTCATGGAAAAACGCCTTTAGCAAGCCATATGAAGTGGCATACAATGTAATCCCAGCACTGTGGAGGCAGAGGCAGGGAGATCACTCAGAGTTTGAGGCTAAAGTGGTCGATATCGTTAGTTCCAGGGTAGCCAAGGTTACATAGTAAAATTCCCTGTCAAAAAAAAAAAAAGTCAAATAAATAAATGCATAGAACAAAAAAAATCAGCTGGCTATTGAAAAGCTGGTTTATATTACAGTCATTAGTAAAAGTTTTTGAAAATTCTATATTTTTATTTAATTTTTATTTAAATTTCAGGTTTTGACAACAGATATATCAGAGAGTGGAGGATTGGTTGAGTAGTTAAGAGCAGTAGCTGCTCTTTCACAGGACCTGCCATCATGAGTACCACATGGCAGTTCACAACTGGCTCTAGTTGCAGGGCATCCAACTTCATGGTCATGCAAGTGTTGCATAGATATGCAGGCAGGCAAATCATACATATACATAAAACAAAATAATAAGTAAAACAGATACTATCAGGATTTATGTTTAGGTGGCAGGAAATTCTATTTATTTTCAAGGAAATGTCTGACACATGTTCAAGTTGGCATAACAGTTGTTATTTAAATAAAATCTTTAGGTGTTAGTCTTTGTTTCTGTAATTCAAGGAAAGCTATCTTCAGAGAGAAGTGGCTCAGGCTGCTGAGAATTTGTTAGTCTGTGTCTTTTGGGTGTTCTATAAACCATTTAAACATACGTCTATGTCAGAAAGAATGTTTATTTTGTTCATTTATTTTGAGACAGGGTCCCACCGTGTAGCCCCAACGGACCTGGAACATGCCATGTAGATCAGGCTGGCCTTGAACTCATAGGAGTCTGGCTGCCTGTGCACTTAGCTGGCAGCCATAGGTCATACATCAATGAAAACAATATTTCTAAATCTTTGTAGTAATTTTTCAGTACTGCTAAACACACTACCCTAAATGTATTTAGCAGTTTAAAACAATATTTACTTTTCTAAGTTTCCTTGAGATAATTCTCAATTTTGTCTTTATCCAGTACTTTAAAATTGAAATTTTATTTTAGTTTGGCTTTGGCTTGGGAAAATTTTTACTTATTTCCTTTTTTATAGTCTTACTATGTAGCTAAGGGTAGCCTCCAATTTGCCTCCCTCCTCCCTCTAAGGTTAAGGCATATACCATTATAGCTAATTCTGATTTTAATTTGTAGGTCACAATAGGTTAAATTCCATGTTCTTTTCGCCCAGGTTCAGTTTGTGCATCTGCTGTTCTAGTTCTATCACTGAAAGCACTCCATGATCCCATTGTACAACCACACCAGACTTCCTCCAGTTTTATCCTTCTTTTCCTATCTCTTCCCTAATTCCTGGCCGCTACTAATCTGTTTTCCATTTTAAAAATATGATTTCAAGAAGGTTATTTATGTAAATATGATGAAAAATAGACAACCTTTTGGAATTGGCTGTTTTGTTTTGTTCATGTAGTAAAATTTAGTTGGGATGCACCCAACTTGCTAGGTGAATCAGTAGTTTGTACTTATTGATGAGGAATTTTTCATAGTATGGAGGTACCAAAGTTTGCATAGTGCTTTCTGTATGGAAGGATGTCTGAGTTGTTTCCAGTTTGGGACTACTATGAAGGAAGTTGCTGTAGAGTTTCTTGTGTGGCTGTATTTGTAAATGTAAGCTTTCCTTTCTCTAGGAATCATGCCAAAGAGTGTGGTGGCTAGACCATGTGGTATTTACATACTTTTTTAAAAACTAAGAAGTAGTTGATTCTTCAAGAAATGTTATATTAGTCTCCATTCCCTCTAGCATTCTGTGAGGGATCCAGTTTCTCAACATCTTAGCCACCTTTGGGTATTTTCACTATTTGGCATTCTAATCATTTTAGTTGGTGTAATGGCATTGTATTGTAGCTTTAACTTGTGAATCACATGTTTATTTGCCCAACATATCTTTTATTCATTTTTATTTTTTATTTGAAAGGTTTTTTAAAATTTTAACATACCAACCACATTTCCCCCTTCCTCTCATCCACCACCTTCTCTCCACCTCTTATTCACTCCTCAGAGAGAATAAGGCCTCCTATGAGGAGTCAATAAAGTCTGAGACATCAAGTTGAAGTAGGACTAAGCCACTCTCCTGCCTCTATGTAGGCAGAGCAAGGTATCCTTCTATAGGAAATGGGCTTCAAAAAGCTAGCTCAAGCTCCAGTGATAAATCCTGGTCCCACTGCCAGATGAAATGTCTGTTTATGTATTTTCCAGTTTTCAATTCACCTTAACTCAGTATTTAAAATGATCAAATGAAGCATGAGTGTTGTTTCAATATGTTTTTGATCTGGGACTGCGAGTATAAGCCACTACCTTTAATCTCATCACTCATGAGGCAGAGGAAGGTAGATCTCTGTGAGTTCTAGGATAATCTGGTCTACATAGTGAGTTCCAAGACACAGAAAGATCCTATCTCTAAAATAAATTATGGTTATTGTTTTTTTCAATCTTGTACTTGGTTGTTAATCAGTTTGTTGTTTCCTTTGTGTTTGGGGTCCCTCCAAAGGAAGTAATTTTGACTTGACTGATGCATTAGGTGATGGAGATGATGGGCGCAGGAAACTAGGTACAGGAGGAAGAGGTAAGTCCTAACTGGCTGAAACTACAGGCTAGCTCTGTATCTCTCTGGTGGTTCTGTCTCTATAACTGTTTATTTTTACTTTATTGGTCTGTTGATATTTTGGATCATTTATTTTTCATGTGTATAAGTATTTTTGCATGCATGCTTGCGTGTCTCTGTACTACATGCATGCAGTGCCTATAGAGGCCAGAGTTATTCACTGGATCTGTTGGAACTGCAGTTACAAATGGTTGTGAGCCATCATGTGTCTGCTGGCAATCAAATCCAGTCCCCCTCTAAGAGAAGTCAGTGCTCTTAACCATAGAATCACCTCTTCAGAACTGGATCTGTTTTATTAATTATAACAGTCCTGTGTGCCACAGGAAAATTCTCAGATGCACTTAAGCATTTTGGTCTCAATCCTTCCCAAATTACTAAGGCTCTCCTGAGATTTTGTCTGGACTATATCTATTGATGCTTATTATGTAAGAGCTTAAAACTGAAAAGACTTCACTAATCAATTGAAAGTTAACACTAAAGAAGTGCATATGCTGGTTATGGTGGCACACACCTTTAATCTCAGCATTTGGGAAGCAGGAGCAGGTGGATCTTTTTGAGTTCAAGACCAGCTTGGTCTACATAGTGAGTTCTAGGACAAATGAGATACATAGTGAGACCTTCTCCCCAAAATGCATATTATCATACTTCAAATTCTTTTAGTTTTGAGTTTTAAGAAGTCTTTACATATTCCAGACATTAAATCTTAGGTGTGTGGTTTTATTCTATAGCTTACATTTTTGTTCCATTAACAAAGTCTTCTCTGGAGCAAACAGTTTTAAGTTTGATCAATTATGCTTTTGGTACCAAGTCTGAGAGTTAGAAATTCTTTGTGTATTCCTAGGTCCCATAGATTTTCCTAGCTTTTTTCTTGAATTTTTTTTGAATGTCAAATTGTTCCAGACTGTTTATTTGTCCACAGGGTATCTTTCTGTTGAATTACTTTAGAAACTTTGAAAAAAATCAATTGAAATATAATTCATTTTTGTTTGTTTCGTGTATTTTGACACAATGTCTTGCTATGTAACTCGGACTGGCTTGGTACTTGTTACATAACCCAGTGTGGCCTCAGAATCACAGGGATCTACTACTTCAGCATTTTCAGGGTTGAGATTATAAACCCACCAAAACTTCTGTGTTGCATTTGCTATTCTTGTGTTTTGTTGAGGAGCTTGCATTTTTATTCATAATAGATATATGCCTGCATTTTCTTATGGTGTCTTTGGCAATTTTGGCATCAAAGTAATGCTGAGTAATATTGGTCTCATTGCATGGGTTTGAAAGTATTACATTCTTGTATTTTCTGGATGACTTCTTTCCCTTCTTGTAGTGATCTAAAATATTTTATATTTATTATTTGAAAATATATATAAGCATACAATGTTTCTTGATTATATCTTCCCCCACCCTCCCCTAAGTCCTTCTAACATATCTCCCTCCAAACTCCCAAGTTTGTCCAATTAGTGCTACCCATATGTGCATGAGTATAGGGCCATCTACTAGGGCATGGGCAACCTACCAGCAGCCACACTTCAAAAGAAAAGTGTACCTATGTCCCAAAACAGCCATCAATGGCGGTCAGTACCTTCTCAAATGTAGCAGTGTATGGCTTTTTGAAGATTTGGGTTTTATTCATTAACTGTTTTATAGAATTTACCAGTGAAGTCATATGATCATTGTTTTTTCTTCATGGGAAGTTGTTTTTAATACTGTTTTTGAGTGTATGTGCGCATGTTTGTGGGAGTGCACCTGGGTGTGAGTACATACATTGGTGTGAGTTAGAGGACATTGTCAGGTGTTTTCTTAATTACTTTCCACATTCTGTTTCTGAGACATGGTTTCTCTTTGAAATATTGGGTTATACTATCTGTTCAGTAAATCCCAGGGGGCCTTCTATCTATCTCTTTTTACTCAGCACCAGGATTACAAGTGCATATCACTGCACCCAGATTTTATGGGAATAATGGGAACCCAGTTCATTTCCCCATAATTGCATAGATAAGTTCCCCAGGCCTTTGGTTTGTTTGTTTTCTTTTTCTTTTTTGTTTAATTTCTATTCATATTTTTGTTTCTTCTTGAATAAGTCTTAGTAGTTTGTGTTTTTTTTCTGGACTCTGTCCATTTTCAGACTAAACAATTTATGCTTTGACTAAATGCATTCCCTTAAAATCATTGGTATTTCTGTTAGGTCAGTAGTAATATCTTTTATTCTACTTGTAATTTTTAAAAAATGATTTAATTTTTATTTTAAATTATACACACACACACACACACTCCCACACAGAAAGAAACAAAATTTGTAGAAACACAAAATCAGAAGCCATGATGTACAAACAAAAAATCTGTAAGATTAAAAAAAATGACAACACAAAACAATATGTGAAAACAAAACAAAAGAAAACCATAAAATGCCTCCCAAAATAGCATTGAGTTTGTTTTATATTGGACATCTACTGCTGGGCAAGGACTTACCTTGAAGTATTGTTTGTATAACCAGTGATGTCTCTCTTTTAAAAAAAAAATCTTTCATTCTAGCTAAATAGCTGTCCAACTTGTAGATCTTTACAACTTTTTCTTTGTGTCACATATACAGTGTTTCTGATCTTTACTTTCTGTATTTCTACACTTCATTTTCTTCCTTCTGCTTACTCTGTGTTCAGTTTATTTCCCTTAGTTTCCCAGGTGAAAGATTAAGGTATATTGATTATAGATCTTTCTTATTTCTATTGAAACATTTGTGACAATGAATTTTCTTCCAGGGATGAATATGACAATGATAATATCTTATTAGTTTTAGCTAGTTCTGGTTCTGTTTCATTCTTGTCAAAGTATGTCTTAACTTTTGGTTTCTTCTTTTATACATTGGTTATTTTTCTTTCTTTCTTTTCTTATTTATTGGCAGTGCTAGGGTTAGAATGCAGGTCTCTTTGTACATTGGGGAATTATTTTACCCTTGAGCTATACTTATTTGTATAATGTACTTATTGCTTATTTGTGTGAATGTGTGTTTGTGGTGTGATGTATTTAGAAGTTCATTTGGGTATGTGAGGATGTGTGTGTGCATGAACCCGAGATTGATACTTGGGATCTTCCTTGATTGCTCTCATTGAATCTAGAACTCATTGATTTGGTTAGGCTGGCTGAGTGGCTAGCTGGTAAGCTTCAGATATCCTCCTCCTTCCATTCTGTTAGTGATGGGGTTTCAGATGAAATGCTGCTACATCTGGGTTATGCATTTATTGTAATCACTCCGTCTTTGTACTTGTTGATTAATGTTAAAATGCATGATTAAGACCACAAACCAGAAAGTTGTTGCTCCTAAGGTTAAGTAAGCTTTTTTCTATTTCCACTGAATCCCTTTGGTCTTTTCTACCTTATAAAACATCATTTGTTCATTTTCTTTTTTAAAAGTTTTTGTATTTTCTGTACTTGAAAAGTGTTTGTGTCCTATGCTATGCTGAGATTAAAGGAAGATGAGTCATTGGTTTCTGTTCATCCTAGTGGAGCAGATAAACTGATCTCTTTTTTCCCCCGTTTTATTTTATCTGGCTTATGTGATGGTGCTGTTAACATATGTGGGCTTTCCCCCTTAACATTCCTCAGAGATACCCTCACAGACACACCTGTAAGTATAATTTACTAATTTCCTAGGTACTTTGTCATGATATATTGTATATTAAATAAAAGTAGTCTGGAATATCAGAGAGACGAGTAACAAACCACAGCCAATTCTCACCCAGCCCACTCTTCAGGCCTCTCTTCCTGAATCCTCTGACTCCAGACTTCTCCATCTTCAGCTGACAAGGGAAGCCTCCCTTCTCTCCTTCCACCCAGCAACTTTTCTGGTGCTAGGATTAAAAGTGTGTGGCATCACCACCTGTTAGGCCTTGAACTCACAGAGATCCAGAGGGGCCTCTCTCTCCCTAGTGATGGGGTTAAAGATGTGGGTCACCACTCCCTAACCTTCATGGTTTAGCTCTATGGATGGCTCTGTGTTTTGATATTCTAGACTTTTTATTCAATATACAATGTATCACCACAGTACTTCTTGATCCATTGAAGTTGACCATCATGATTAACCACCATACATTAATTTAGGCACGCTCTTGTCACAGTGTCTCCTACCAAGCAGCAATCTAGATTTTAGCTGGTGTCAGGATGCCATTTGAAATCAGTTCTGTGAGCTTCCTTTTGCTCCCTGATAGGTATGATGACCTAATAATCTTGTTGCTTAAGCAACAGAGATTTTTCTTATAACCATTGTTAAAAAATGCAGAATGAACACAATGTGTGCAATAAACATACCAGCAGGGCTGCATTCCTTTTGGAGGCTCTGGGAAAATTTGTTTCCTCCCCTTTTTGCCACCTACATTCTTTGGCTTATGGCTATTTCTTCTGTTTTTAAAACCATAAACATACAAGGTTTGTTTTTTTCCTTCAGTTTTTCTGTTTTGGTGTGTAGCCCAAGCTGGTTTTAAACTCCTGATATAGTTCAAGCTGCCCTTGAACTCTTGATCCTCCTGAGTCTGCATCCTAAGTGTTGGAATTATGGGTGCGCTCCACCACACTTAGCTTTTTAAGTTCTTCTATGAATACAATCTTATCACTTCGGGACACAGTTTAGCATCATTCACATTTGGATACATTTTCTTATTCTTGTTAGTATAGCTGCTACTGTGTTGAGTAGAATTGGTAGAGTGGGCATCATTATCCTGTTACTCATGTTAGAAGAAAAGCTTTCAGTGTTTCCTCTTTGGCTGTGTTGTTGCCTGTTCTCTTATCTTATGTGGCCATCATTCTATTGAATTACATTACTTTCACTGGAATTACTTTTTTAGTTGCTGTGAAAATATACTGTGAGAAAAGAAACTTAAGAGAGGCTTATTTTTCCTCAGTTTGAGAAAGTACAGCCCATCATGATGGAGAAGATAGAGCAGCAGGAGTGTGAGGTGGTCACTTTCCGTCCTCAGTCAAGAAGCAGAGGGAGATGACAGCTTGTACTCAGCTCATTTCATACTTTTTGTACAGTCCAGAGAATGGTGCCATCCACTGTGGATAGTTCTTTTCACAACAATTATCCTAGTCAAGATAACCCTTAACATGTAGGGCGAGGCCTATCTCCCAGATGCTTCTAGATCTCATCAAGTTAAGAACTGAGATACCATTACATCTATAGCTAATATGTAGGAGCTTTCATCAAAAAGCTGTTCAGTTTTGTCAAATTCTCTTTCTATGCCTACTGAGAGGATTACTCGGTTTTTATGCTTCATACTTTTAATGTTTATTGATTTAAGTTCTGTTGAACAATCCTTGTATACCAGGCATAAATCCAGTTTTGATCGTGGTGTGTAATCTTTTAAGTGTTCTGTTGAATTCTGCTAATTCAATTTTGTTAATTGTGCTAATGTTTCCCTGATGGTTTTGCCTCTGTTCATGCAGTTTTGCTTGGTTGTGGCATTCTTGACTGGCTTTGGCATGAGGTTCATGCTGATCTCATAAAGTGAATTTGGAATAATTATTTCTCCTCTTCAAATCTGCAAGAATTTGACAAAGATTAGCTTTAATTTTTCTTTGAATTCTTCAAAGAATTTATTTTTATAGTCATCTGTTCCCCAGATATTTCTTTGTTGGGAGGTCTTTGATTATTCAATTTTTAAATGGTTATTCATTTGCTTATACTTTTATTTTTTATAATCAAGTCTTCATAGTTTGTGTGCTTCTAGAACTCTATACAATTTGTTGGACTATATTGCCCACATATTTAATATTGTGACATCTCTTTTCCCACTTATAATTTTGAATTGTTATAACAAAAATAAAGATTTTTAAATTTTGTTTACTCTTTTTTAAAAAAAGAAAAGCCAACTCCAAATATCTTTCCCTTCCTTTCCTCATTTCTTTGTTTCCTTTTGTTCTAGGGAAGCAAATATAGGACTTCAATGTAAATAAATGTATTCTTATCTCTGAGCTGCATCTCCAGCCCACTAAACCTTAACTCCATTAAAGATTCTTGTTGTTTTTCTTTTCTATAATTCTTTGTCCTTCCTGTTCCTCCTGTGACACTTCCTTCTTCTTCTTCTTTGAGACTGAGTCTTACTGTCTTGCTAAATAATTCTAGCTGGTCTCCAATGCAAGGTCCTCCCACTTTAGCTTCCTGAGTGTTGAGCATACACCACTTTGCCTGACCTTTGTAGTTTTTTTGGCTATTTTTTTTTTCTTACAGGTCGTGGTTCTGTTGTCAAAATTATGAACTTTTTACCAAGCATTACATTCTGAAATACTTCCCTCTGAAATTTTTATGATTTTATATTTAAGTGAATATAATCCATCCATTTGCAGTTGATTTTATATAAAATGAAATCCACTGCTTTTTATTTTGGAAGTCTAATTATTCTAGCACTTTTTGCTGAAAAGAAACTTTATTTCATTGAGTTGCTTTGCATATGTATAAAAAAAAAACCCTTCCTTGAGCAGATCTGAGGACTTTTGAGCTCTTCATTCTACTCGGTTGCCCTGTGTATCTATTCATCTGCCACATCTTGACAACTGCCACTGTAAAATGAGCCTTAATATTAAGGTGATTCATCTCATTTTATTCTTTTCAAGGTTTTAAAAATCTAATTTAAGGTTTCTGCCTTTCCATAAAAATTTTAGATCAAATTAACTATTTCTGGAAAAGAAACAATCAGTGGTAATTTTATAGGCTTGCACTGAACATGTGTGTGTATGTATGTATCAGTGTGGGATCTGGCATTTTCATTGTTTGAGTTCTCTAGTCCATGAACTTCATATGTAATTTTTTTATTTAGATTCTCTTTATTTTATAACTTTCTACCTCTATATTTACTTTGTCTGAACTCAGTATGTATCTCTGTTTAGCTCCTTATTTTATAACTTTCTACCCTTAAGGTTACCTTTTCTGAATATAGTAGCTTTCACATTGTTTTAAAGGTATATATTTCAATATTTTGTTTTCTTCTACTTTATGAATGGTGGGTTTTGGATTCCATGTGTTCATCACTATTACATGTAGATGCTGTTGATTTCATTTCTGAGATGCTGATGAAATTGATCACTAGTAACCCCATGCTTCCATTCTTTGCAGTTTCCTGTGAAGATGATCAAGTCATCTGCAAATATTGACACATTGATTCCTTCTTTTACAATCTGCACATATCCTCCTCTTTCAGTTGTAGAACTTGCAGCACTGTGTGACAGTGAGGTTGCTTTGCTCCAGATATTACAAGAAGACAATTCAGTCTTTTACTGTTTTCTAGACAACAGTCCTGAAACTGAGGGAATTCTCCTTTATTCCCAAATTGGTGAAGAAGACTTTTCTCATAAAATGTTCTAGATCTTTTCATGTCAATGAAATACTTATATAGGGCTGGAGAGACGGCTCAGCAGTTAAGAGCACTGACTATTCTTCCGGAGGACCTGAGTTCGATTTCCAGCATCCACATGGCAGCTAACAACTGTCTGGAATTCCAAGATCTGACACCCTTACACAGTTATACATGCAGGCAAAACACCAATTCACATAAAATAAAAGTAATTTTTTAAAGAAGAAATACTTATATAATTCCTCTTCTTTAGTTGGTTCATTAATTTGTTCTCAGATCTATCTTATCTAGCTGAAGTCTCATATTTTCCATGGTCTAACCAACTCTACCCTTGCTTCTTCTCCTTGGGAATTGAAACCCAAAGCTGTCTATTTTACCTGTCATTCGTTGTGACATATAATATATCAGTATACTTTGTTTTGACTTCTCTCTCTTCTACCGCCTCTTTTTTATTTGTTTGTTTTCTTCTGTGCACCTTGTGAATGTCTGGAGCCTAAGGAGAACAGAAGAAGATGTCACATTCTATGGGACTAGAGGTACAGACATCTGTGAGCAGCCATGTGGATGCTGAGAATTGAACTTGGATCCAAAGTAGCCAGTGCTTTTAACTTTTGAGCCATCTCTCCAGCTCGTGGCCATTATTTCTTTTGATGCAAATATAATGTCACATATATTTTCCAAAATGTTTTTAAAAGCTGTTATATGAGGTTTATGGTCCCATCTAGGCCAGAGGCCCAGACCTGCCCACACTGCTTTTCTCCCCCAGAATGACTCAGACGCTTGTATTAATTTCATCCTTCTTGGCCTGTGTCTCAGGCACATTGCTAGCTAACACTTTCATCTTAATTCAACACATTTCCATTATTGTGTCTGGCCGTGTGGCCATGCCCATGGCTCACCTGGGTTCCTTACATGGTTCTTCTTTTGTGGCTGAATCAAGTCTCTCTGACTCTACTCTCCTTCTTGTGCCTCCTTCTGATTCCTCCACCTACTTCTACGGCACCTGACACAGGCCAAAACAGCTCCTTTATTCAAAGAAAAAACTATACCTATAATTATCAAATCTTATACCACATCAAAGACCACAGAAGGATATAATATTACCCAAGTAAACAGGAAGTGCAAGCAACTTCCAAAATCTAGAAATAACAGAGATGACGTCTGTCTGCCTGAACAATCACCCAAAGTTCCTTTGTAACATTGGGGCATCCATCTTCAGCCTGTAGGCCCAGGGTCCCTGGCATACCTTCCAGTGATGTAGGAAATCTGGCTTAGGTATAGTTTTTCTTAGATACTTTAAAAGGAGTATTAGATATGAAATTCTAGACTCATAAGGATAAGGTAGATGATAGAATATTTTCTTTAATTTTGTTAAATACAAATAGACTAGATATTGTAACTAATTCTTGCTTGATAGCTATTTTGTTGTATGTAATTTTGCTGTATTAAAATTGAAACTTTCTTTTTTAATTAGACAGAAAAGAGGAAGTGAGGTGGGATGTGCTTCTGTATGCTGTGAATATCATTTTGTAAATAAAGAAACTGTTTTGGCCTGTGTCCAGCACCATAGAAGTAGGTGGGGAAATTGAGGTTCAGGTATGAGAAGGGCAGAGTCAGACAGTCTCGATCCAGCCACCAAAGAAGACTCATGTAAGGAACCCAGGTGAGCCATGGGCCGGGCCATGTGGCCAGATAGATTAATGAAAATGGGTTGAATTAAGATAAAAGAGCTAGCTAGCAATATACCTGAGACATTGGCCAAACAGTATGAAATTAATATAAGTGTCTGATTCATTTGAGGGTCTGGGGGAAGTGGCCGCAGGCAGGTTGAGCTGGCCTGGTTGGGGTTCAGAAACTTCTTGTAACAAAATGCTTTTATCTTTAGACCATTGATCAATTTTTAGTTACTTTTTATATATGGTTGACATGATGATAAATTTTGCTCCTTTGCTTCTGTACTCATGCTATTTTTCTCAAGTAGTATTATCATTTCATTTCCCTTTGAATGTCTTCAGTTATAGGAATAATTATGGCAAATTCTAAAGTTTACTAGAAGAAACTATAGAAAAATCTAAGTGCCATATAACTAATGTAAAAAGAACCCATATTTTTAAAAGAATCTGCTTATTGTCGAAGACCATTTACAAAAAGTACATGTGTGTGTGTTTAACCATTTGCAGTTTATTAGACAATACATGATAGAAAATGCCTGTCTATTCATCTCCAGGCATTTTTTTGTATTTAAGTTGTTGGATTAATAGTGGAGGAAACTGTGGTTTGAAGGTCTTGGGGATCATCTTTAAGCTCTAGAACTCCCTCAGATATGTGGCCAGGAGATCTGGGCTCAAGTTCTAGTTCTACTCATCAGGTGGTTAGATGTGGAGCTACATTCATCTCTCAGTCCTCATCCTATAAAGAAGAGTGACCAGAATCTCTCTCACTTAAACCTTTTCTATCTCTTTGGGATCTTTTTTCTAAATTATTATGAGGTCATTTAGGGCTTTAACCACTAAGACAAGAGTACTCTATTCTTGATGTGACATCTTAAAAATTATGAGGTAGGTATACATTTTATTAGTAAACATATGACTCTTGCTGTCTTCTCTGCTGTTTTCAGAGAGATGGGACCATGTCACCACTACCACAACTAGAAGGCCAGGAACAACCAGAGCACCATCAAATCCTATGGGTAAGATAAGCTCTCTGGGGAGGGAAGGAAGAATTTCCACATCATCTAATTGATCAAGTGAGTTTTCTAGTTAGAGTTCCTACTGCTATGAGAAAACACCACGACCAAAAGCAACTTGGGGAGAAAAGGTTTTATTTGGCTTAAACTTCTACAGTACTGGTCTTCACTGAAGTAAGCCAGGACAGGAACTCAAATAGGGCAGGGACCTGGAGGAAGGAGCTGATGTAGAGGACATGGAGGGCTGCTGCTTACTGGCTTGCTCCTCAACTTGCTTTCTTATAGAACCAGCTTGGGGAGGCACCATCCACAGTGATGTGGGCCATCCTACACCAACCACTAATTAAGAAAGTGCCCTACAGGCTTGCCTATACCTTGATCTTATGGGGACATTTTCTCAAATGGGTTTCTCCTCTCAGATGACTCTAGCATGTGTCTAGTTGACATAAAAACTATCCAGGATAGTGGATGATTGTTTCTTTTGTTTTTGGTCCCCAGAACCAGATGGTTTTAACTTGGCTGATGCCTTGGATGATGGAAATGATCTAGATGGCCGTAAAAAACCAAGTGTAGGAAAAGGAGGAGGTAAGTCCTAGCTGCTTGAAAATATGGACCAATGATACAGTTCCTGATAGGGTCTGTCTTGCTAGCATTCAGAGATATTTAGAGTACTGTAGATCCAGGCCACTTTAAGCTATGGGAGAATGCAACAATACTTATGCTGAAACTTTCTGATATTGAGATTATCTAAATTATTGGGAATCTCAATAACTTTTATCAATGTGGGTCATATCCCTCATTGTTTATCATCTGTATATTTAAGACTAAAAACAGTATTATCAGTCTAAAATAATTAATACTAAAGCCAGACATATTAACATAAATAGCACAGTTTATGAGAAATTACTGTGTGGCAAGATAAAACAATGTAGTGAGAGAAGTAGCATAATTTTTCATTTCTTAGAAATTTCTAGAATGCCCATCTTGCTAGGAGATACCTGGATTCTCATATTGAGATATGCACCTTGAAAGCTGTCTTTCTGACCTGTACATGTATACTGTGGCAATGCATGCATACACACACACACACACACACACACACACACACACACACACACATATTCACACTCTCACACAAAGTAAGTACGATTAAATTTAAAATGATTTTAAAACAAATATGTAAATGAATAATAAAGTGTTTTAGTAACTTTTCTTTTCAGTTACCCTTTAGTTACTTTTCTCTTTACCCTGACCAAATACCCTGACAAGCAAAGCAGAAGAGGAAAGATTTACCCATTTATTCAACTGCCTTATGGTTTCCAAAGTGATAGGGTACGAACCAAACTCAGCTGGTCACATTGTATCCACACTTAGCAAGCATGGAGTAAAAGACAGGAAGTGGGCCAGTGAAGCTCAAAGTTCAATACCCAGTGACATATTTCCAAAAGCTAGGGGATCAAGTGTTCTGACACATGAGCCCATAGAGTCCTCTCATAATTGAAGCACAGCACCCATTCAATGGACTTTAGACCATTTTTTGTTTTGTAACATTGGAGGTTAATTGTTTGAAAAACTTGTTGTTTTGAGGTTTCTCAAATTTCAATGTAATTCCATACTTTATCATGAAAAACCAAAAGCTACATGTTACTAATGCCACCAATATCATTGAACAAGTATTCATGTAGTTGGATGCCATTAGACTCACAGTTGCTGAGAGAGGCTTCATTTGAAATCTTAGTGGCAAGTATCATCAATGACTGTCCTGAGCTGATGAACTTATTTTATTCAGTTTTAAGAAATGCTTTCCAAATAATCAAGTTGGTATAGCATATATTCTTCCCGGCAAGAATGGGCTCTTATGACACAAAGCAGATAAAACCAACTAGAACCAAAACAATCAATCAAGTAACTTCTGTGAGTCACCTCTAGTACTTTGGAATATAGCAGAAAAGCTTTAAGCACACTTTGCATTTCAGCACATGGGACATTCAGGAAGATATGGACTTAATATGTGAACTATAATTAATAATGATTCTACCTCTCATGTTAGTTATGTATGGTTGTGTCACAAATCATGAAAAAGTTAGGGAGACTTTTTTTTAAACAAATGAGTTAAGATTTTCTTCATTCAATTAAGCTAAGTTTTCTATGCTGAGTCTCACATAGCTCCAATCCAGGTTCTAGGATATGAGCCTCTTCTGAGCTGAAGTTCTCTTCAAAACAAGGCACTTCAGCTATAGAGATAGAGGCTCCTTTATGACTAGCAAGTTTTTGGCACCAGGCATGATTCTCAGGGCCTTATATGTGCTGTATCATTGAGACATACTCCTAGTACCACAAAGTACATATAGGTGTCATGGGCAACATTTATAAAACAATTTTTTTGCTGCTGTAATGGTTTTGTTACTGAAATGTGTTTTTTTTTTCTCTCTAGGTTTGTCAGACAAAGATCTGGAGGACATCCTGGGAGGTGGAGGATACAAACCTGACAATAAAGGTAGAAAGATTTCTTCTTCCAACCATACACCTAATTCTTATTCAAATGTTAACCAAGTCTCCAAGTAAAGGCCAGTATTCTTAACCAGCTTCTGGAAGATAAGCCTTAGATATTTCTACTTGTTCCTTGGGGTGGCTTGTCACTCTTGGGGGTGGGGGTCCATTTATAAGCCATTATGGAGAAGCTGCCCATTTTCCCTGTTGTTCTGCAAATCAAGGTACTGCCTCAGCTAGTGTCCTCACCATAACAGAAGCTTATTTATAAGACAGCACCAAGAACTTGTGGTAGGACAGTCACAGGAGGCATCATGGTATTAACAAGGCAACCTGCCCCTACTTGGAGATCGAGTTTTCTGTGTAGTAGGAGGTAGGGTTCAAACATGACATGTCAAATATTTTTAAAGCACCTATCAAGTCAGATCTCTTAATAGTATCTTTATATTAAAATTAGTTGAGGACTGGCACAAGTTTTAAAATGGTTCAGGTCCTGTGTACCCAACTATCAATCCATAGTCATAGATTATCTTAATTAGGAAGCTGGCATCTGTACAATAAAGTCACACACTGACCTTCTGGGGATTTTGTCAAATCTCATCTTACATGCACTGGTGTGTGTGAGTGTGTGTGTGTGTGTGTGTGTGTGTGTGTGTGTGTGTGTGTAGAGAGAGAGAGAGTGAAATTTCATCACACATGTAGATTTCATTAGCCATCACAACTGGTGAGACATTATAATTTTCTTCTTCATGCTGCCCTTGAATAGTCATCTCCTTCCCAAAGGTACATGGTTTTAGTTCGCCAGCTATTAATGACTGCAACCTTTCATCATAGCATTTGTCAGATTGGATACTAAGCATGGGATGTGAATTATGAGCAGGTTTGTGAGTGTGTTTATGTTAGGTGTAAAACACTACAGTTGTGACCTCTTGACTACCATCACTTGTTAGAAGTGTGATGTTTGAAACCCTTTCCTTATTGTATTCCCTATTGTGGTGGTAAGTTGCAGCAGGATGTGAAGGCTGCCAAGTTGTGAATGTATCTGGGTATAACACTTTAAGGACCACTCCCCTCCAAGCCCTGGCTGAAGTAGTAGCACTTGCTTCTTTCTTGCAAGCACTGTGCCTTTCATATGGAAACAGTGTTCTCTTTTGCTTAAAATGTACCATAGTCATATTTGTCCCCAGAAACACCTTTCCAGATGGTGTCATCTCTAGGAAAAAGCCCTAAAAGCTTCTAAATGAAACTTCCAAGTGTCATTTAGACATGGAGCATTTAAAGGGCAAACCCAGCAAATGAGCCAGTTACTCCTTGGTGACAGTTGGTATTTCCAGATGGGGACATGAGAGTAGTGGTCATGTAGGTAGGCATGTACAGGATTGAAAGTCTGAGTGACATGCCAGGGTCTTTCCTTCATTAAAAGTACTTGTTTTAGCAAGGAAGAAGTGTTAGGAAATTCTTTAATTAGGCTCATATTGGAGCTTGTCTTGTAAAGAATAATCAATCGTTGGCTTCACTTATTTCTTCTGTCATCATAGGTGTCAGGAAAGAAAATCAAAGGGTGAAACTGGAACATGGGTGAGAGTCACAGACATCACCCTTTACACCAAAACAAGCTCATGATGGGGAGTGAAGGGAACGCATCACATTTACATAAATTATAAGCTCAGTTGGTGCACTTCCCAGGCTTGAACCTTAAAGACATAGTTTCAGCTGTGGTTTTAGAGAAGATTTTTGAAGTAATATATTATCTGTTGTGTATTGTTTTCTCAAATGAATTTGTCACTGGGTCCTCTTGCATCTCGTGAAATGAGTTTCTTATAAACTCTCTATTCTTAAACCCCTTCCTTGCCCTTCTGAATCCTGGATTCAGATTGTTGCCCTTATTTGAGAACAGCCTCCTTCTTTTCCTATCACAGATGGAAGAAGTTCTAGAGAGGTTTTATTGGACTTGTTTCAATATTCTTTATAGCTTTAATATGAGGAAATATATGCCAGGTGTTTCTACTGTTGTATGTAGAGACATAGCAGACATTCCCAGTGTCTATAATAAACCAGGGAGTGCATCATGAACATAGGATTTTTGCTGAGCTATTCTTAGTATTCACCATGGGATGATTTAATGTCTCACATCAGATTGGGACAGGACAATATCAGGTTATCTATAGAATATTCTCAGTTCTGTTGTGGGGAATGGACAAGATGTGGCTGAGAGAGTTGCTGCAACAGAGAGAATACCTTCCCTGGTTAGCCTAGGCACTCAATATGTTTTGACATGGTTTTTTCATTTGATTTTATTTGGTAGCTATAAGTCATTTGTAGCAATGCCTTTTTCCTTTTTTGTTTATCCCCTTTTTCCTTGGCAGGGTCTTGTTTTGTAGCTCCACCTTACCTGGACATCATGAGCTTCCTGTATTAGCCTTCCAGATGCTAGGTTGAAGCAAGGTGCCACCATGCACAGCTTTATTTTTTGGTTTAAAATTTTATACTTCTCTTGTTATTTTTTGAGACAATAAAAGAACATTCTAAAAAATATCTAAAATCCCTAGCTGTGTCTTGTTGGAAGTCTAGGACATTCACAATGTCCTTAAACACTTGAATACCTACCCAACAGTTGTAAACACAATCAATCTACTGTTCCATGATTCTGTGTGTCCTTGACAACAGGATGCGTCAGGCAATCACTGTGAGCCACAAGCTGGGCTGCCATCAGAGAAGGGCAAGCACATGCCTTGTGTCCCTTTCTCTCCCAGTAAAGTGGCTCTGTAGGACTCAAGGCTGACGTCTATATGTGCATTGCTGTCTTTGTATTTGAGATACTGGGAGTGTGACACCTCTGTTGACAACAGAGCTTATTCACAACATCTTAATCCATTCTCTTTTACTATAATAGAATGTCCAAGCAGAATAATTAATAAAGGAAAGAAGTTTATTTATCTCATAGTTCTGGAAGCTGGAAGGCTAAGACTAGTGACTATACCTGGTGAAGGCCTCGTATTTCACCCTAACATGGCAGAAAAGCAAAAGGGAAAATGAGTACAGACCCATGTGGCAAAATACAGGGCAGACTCCCTTTGTAACATCACAATCTTGTAGAATCTAACCCAGTCCCAGGACAAAAAAGCATTACACTGCCACAGTGGTAATCAACTTTCACCACAAGTTTCCATGGGAACAAGATTTATTTAAACAACTGCACACAATTTCCTTACTGAGGTAATGCCTCTTATTCTACAGGGCCCATCCAAGTTATGGTGGTTGCTATAGCTACATGGTCCCTATCTCTGAGGGGCTTGCTATAGCAGTGCTTACTACCATTGCAGTGGCAGTCTCTGTAGCAATGATAGTCTCTACAGTTACAGCTAGGTTCCCTAGAGCTAGGTGTTCTGTACCAACTATATGTATGATTAGTTTTGTATCCTGAAGGCAAATTATAGTACAATACAAACCATAGAAAGAAATTTTGGGCTATCCTCTTGCCTCAGCCTCCTAGGAAGCCTGGGTATATGCTGGGATTACAGGTATGCATTCCTTATCCAGTAGATGCTGTCCTTTTAAAACCAGTGTCTATTCAGTAACACTCAGGATATTTTTTCTGTTATGTAGATTATTTTGAAATACCTTCAGTGACTACTTAAAACTATATTATACTACAATTTATTTATCCTGTAGCCTATTTTGTGTAGTGGTTCCTCTAGCTTTTCAACTACACACAGTGTAGTCACTGTTGGACCAAATATTAAAGGACACAGTTGTTTCTGTCAGACCAATTCCTAGCACTAAAATTTTTGAGTTATAAGATGCATATGTTTAAAAAAAAGTGACTGTAAATAACATTACAAATGATTTTCCATGAAGGTGTCACCAATCTGCATTTGCCCTGCTAGGAAGTAAGCAGGTATCCATTTTATCCAATACTAACTTCAATCCACCAAGCATTATGGTTTTGTAATCTTTGCAAATACAATCAGAAAACATTCGTCCTAGTCATATTTTCATTTCCTTGAATCTGTGTGTTATTAGAAACTCAATTTATTTTGTGATCTGCTGTTCATGTCCTTAATTCATTTTTTCCTCATTGTTTTGCAACAATTTATTTTATATTATGAAGCCTTTTCCCATATATTACCAAACATTTCATTTAGTTACTTGACAGTTGATGGACCACTGGACCAAAGGTCCAGTAAATGAATGGAGTATCTTGCTATGAACATCTGTATACAAGTACATAGAAGTTTTTATACAGGCACAGTTTTCAACTGTCTCGAGGATGTCTGAGCATTGGCATATGCTCAGCATCTGCTAGGGTCTTTGTACTGGGTCCATACATGTTGGAAAAGATCATTTGCAAGATAGAGCAAGCATGCTGGCTTATATATTTATACCTCTTTTGATAAAACTCCAGAAGTCAACCTGAGAGCACCACCCTCAGGACATAATTTAATCATAATTATCTCCCTAAGAACTCACTTTCAAATACCATTAACATATGACCCCAAAGATCAAGCTTCTGGCAACATAAATTCTAGGGAACACATTCAAACCATAAAGTTATATTGTTAGTACATTCCATAACTTTATGTTTCATGTTTCTGGAAACTGTTTGCACAGAAGCTGGGCAGTTTCTCGTTCTTACAAGCAGTGTATGAAGAATCTAGTTCTTCCATATCAGTTTTAGACTCTCCCCTTCTTTTCCTTTCCTCTCCTCCTAAAGTGCTAGGATGTTACAGCATGCTGAGCTTCATTTGCATTTCTATGCTAATTTAGTTCCTTCTCACATACATATTTGTCAGTATTTGAAGAGTTATCATTATACTTTTTTCTTTGTTTGTTTTGAGACAAGGCCTCTGCTTCCTAATTCTCCTACTTCACTACTAAGTGTGGAGATTCCAGGCATATACTGTACAGTACATCCAACTTTCACTTCATGGGTATGCTAGGTCTCTTCCCTTTCTCCTCATCTCACACTTTTGTTTTGTTTTTGAGACTAGCTCATCATATAGCCCAAGCTGGCCTTGAACACCTAACCCTTATGTTTTAGCCTCCTCTGTACAGGAATTTAAGTGTGTGCTACCACATATACTTCATTGCATTTATTTATGATGTTTGGGGGGGCACAAGAGTGTTTCTGTCTCTGTCTCTCTTTCTTTGGTTCTCTTTTTGCTCTCACTTGCTCAATCTTGCTTTTACTACTGAGTTCTTACCTTTGACAGAATCTTTTATTTTTCATCTCTGACTTCATGATCATGTTTAAAAGCTACCCATTGCTCCTAAGATACTGTATAAATGCTGTCCTAAAATGTCTTGTGTTCTTACATTTTTTTCTGTTTCATTTTTTATAGAAATTTCATTTTCATGGAATGTATTGAATTGCTCATTCAAGGTGGATTTGCTGCTTGTCCTAATATTACTTTTTTCACACTGCATCTTGTAGAGCAGCTTGATTCAGCCTATGCTCAGGAAAAAATGAGTGTAACTCGGAAGCCAAAGAACGTTGAAGGACTTTGTCCTGAGTAATTCCAGTAATAGGCTACTTTAGTAGCTCACTTGGTTCAGGTTCCTGTGACTGGATAGACAGAAGGATTTAAGCTCTCTCTGTCTCTGTCTCTGTCTGTCTCTCTCTGTTTGTGTAAGCCAGATGTCAATGTTGAGTGTTATTCTCAATTGCTTTCTATCCTAGTTTTTCAGACAGATTTTCTCACTGAACCTAAAATTCACGAATTTGGCTAGCTTCTGTCTCCATACTGTCTTAAGATGAAAGGAAGAAACAGTTGAATTATTAAGTACAAACTTCAGGAAGATAGTGACTTGAACCTACAAAGGGTGCCTATGTAGATGCTTAACTTTTACCCTTGACAGTTAGGCCTTGAACTCACAGAAATACAGAAAGATCTCTGTCTCCTGAGTGATCAGATTAAAGGTATGGGTTAGGGTTAGGTCTCTGACCCTCCTGGCTTGACTGTGGATGGATCTGTTCTCTGATATTCCAGGCTGTTCTCTGATATTCCATTGTGATGATATATTTTATATTTATAAATATAAAACATATCATCACAATGCTACTGTTATTTCTATATTCTACTTAATTATTTAAATTTTCATGTGTTTGGGTGTTTTGTCTGCCTGTATATCCATGTACCACTTGCATACTTGGTGCCTAAGGAGGCCAGAAGACAGTGCTTCATCCCCTGGAACTGAAGTTACCCATGGTTGTGAGCCATCTTGTGAGTGCTGGAAATTGAACTCAGGTCTTTTGCAAGAGCAGACAGTTCTCCTTTAGTAAGTAGGCAATAAGAGGTCTTTATGAAATGCTTTTAACTGGGAGCTTCAGCTCCACACAGTACACAACAAACTTCATTTCCTCTTCCAAGACTCTTTTCAAATAGACTGGCTTTAGAGTAGTTTTAGGCTCATAGCAAAACTGCATGGAAAGTACAGAGTTCTGACATTCCACTTACTCATTGCTATAACCTTCCTTCATTACAGTGGAATATTTTAATACTTAAAACCTGGACTTTTTGATTGGTGAAGGAACTGTTAGTGCTTACTGCTTCCAACATCCTAGAGGAGTCTTTCCTCAAATAGTACCCCCACCAATTTCCAACAAGTCCTGAGAACATCAGCTTCTATCATGAGCAATAGATCTTAGGGTGAACTCAGGGCCAGTTGACATTCTGTATGGTACTTGTTGCTTGTCACGGAGTTGTTCTCTGGGAATTGGGGGGTGGGTCTCTCTCTCTGGAGAAATGTGTGTGTATGTTAGCCTTACAGTTTTGTCATGTGATGATAATGTATCACCATAATCATATAATCATTCTGTCCCAAGGATCTCTCTCCTATGACCCTTATAAGCAGGGCTAATGTCCTTCCCTCATTCGCTCCAACTTCAGTTAGCATTAGCATTAATCTGTTCTGCATCTTTATGACATTTAAGAACTTTTTGAATGTGAAAATTTTAGATGTGGTTTTATATTGTTTGCATTTATTTATGTTTCAACTATTTTGGTATAGATGTTCAGGAAATACTACTTGGTATTGTAATTTTCACTCATGTCTAACTACTTTTTGATTATTCTTAATCTGCCTGCAAGCCTTGACTCCTTCCCTTGTAAGATGGGGATGCTAAGTGAACTGCCCCTAGTGGATAATGAAGAACTAAATTTGAAGCCAGAGCCTAGAGAGTATTGTATGTAACAAGAGCTCAATGTATGGAAACAGTTCAATAGGCCTTCTGGGGGCCTGAGCCTACTGGTCATGGAGTTTTAGGAGTCATGGCAGACACTAAGTGCTTTTATCTCTTCCCTAGGTGGTGGTGGTTATGGCAGCAATGATGACCCTGGATCTGGTGGGTATCTATGGCCCAGTTTTCTGTTGGAACCACAAGGAAAAATAACACTATTTTTTTTTATATAAAAAATAGCCTATTCTGGTTGTTCTTCCTTGCCCTTCCCTGAATGTATCTGTCAGTCAGCTTTCTATCACCATAAAAATATTGAAGATATATAATTTAAAAGAAGATAAAACATATGTTGCTCATGGTTTTAGAGGTTCCAGTGAATGGTCACTTGACCCTGTTGCCTTTAGGTATATGGGGAAGTGAACTATTATGGCAGACATCCATGGTGGAGAAGGCTGCTCTTCTCACCTTCTGAGTTCTTAGAAATAGGTAGCTTGCTATTATAACAAAACCTTGAAATCCATTCCATTGCAACTCCCTTGTTGAAGGTGAAGCCTCCTGATCCAATTACTTCTCAAAGGTCCTGCTGCTCTTACTGCTGCATAAAGGACAGTCTTCAACTCATGAGCTTTTTGAGGGATAGTCCACATCTAAATCACCATAGTTACCAATAGATTCATGAGACAAATAGCAGAAAAGAGCAACAATTCAGTGGAAGTAATATGAAGATCTAGGCCTTGGGATAGATTGGCCCAATGGGAAACCTGATAACTTGAGACACAGTTAACTGGCTGAGTCTCTCTATGAGAGAGGACTATAGTCTGCTTTTTTATGTTTCTCAACATGAAAGTCTTTATGGAAGACCAGAAGCCCTTGGTAAATCCAAGGGACACCATGTCATTGCCATGCCTTGGTTATCTGTAGCGTAGCTCTTCTACAAGGACTTGGTGATTATGGACATCTGAGCCATCATAATGTGAGGCTGTCAGAGCAGCAGAATCCGGTATGAACTGTTGGCACTTGGAGTTTGAGGTCTTGTCTACTCAGTTCTGCCCATTCTTCCATGTCCAGGCATGTCAACAGAAACTGGCACCATTGCAGGTGTGGCCAGTGCCCTGGCCATGGCCCTGGTTGGAGCTGTATCCAGCTACATCTCCTACCAACAGAAGAAGTTTTGCTTCAGTATTCAGCGTAAGTATACACCCAAGCAGAGAAAAGGGCCCAGGCAAGTTCTCATTCTCCACCCCACTTCCTAGCAGGTACACTTTGTACATTCTTAGAGGGAAATTCAGGATAAACTAAAGGTTATCCTGGTGTGAAAGAACACATGGGGCCAGACTATGTGATCTTGATTTTCCAGGCAATTTAGCTAGAAGAGGTCATACTTTTGTTGGAACAAAGCTCAGTGAACACTGTGATGTTTTTATTTCCATAGAACGGAAGAAACCCCCAAGAGATCCTTATGATCTCAGATCTCACCCAAAGGGATGTTGGGTCTTCAGAGGCCCAGTGTCACAGCAGTCGACATCTTTAGGCCTCTTAGGATTCTGATCTTTCTGAACTTGATTTCTTGCTATGTCACTACCTGGATGCTTCTGCTTCTTCCCAAGACAGATCACTTAAAAATGTATGGCTTCATAAGTTCTTTTAAGGAGTAGTATTGAAAGAGAGATAATAGAGTAATTTTTCATTCCTATGTGCTGGAATTTTAGAGGACAAATTGCTTTTGTTGTAGGCTGGAGCCATGATTGTTGCACCTATGGGTAAATCAAATAGGTACAGAGGGTCTTCAGTCTTAGAAGGCTATTTTCACCCCATGGCATGGAGCCCAGAGAATACTGTTGGGGGAGAACAAAAGGACTGGATTTGTGGTTTTAGTGGCACATCATCAATATGTCAAGTAGAATGCCTCTAGTTCAGGGATATCATGTTTTACATCAAGGGAAGGTACATGACTCAGCCTTATTTTTTCCTTTTCTTGCTTCCCTCCAATTCTTTGATTTTTCTGAGCAGCTTAGGGCTATCCCTTTCAGTCTCCACACATCCTTGTAATGGGTCTGTGCTTTTGGTGGCACCTGGACATGAGATTCCCAGGAAAATAACCTGACTCCTGGGTTACTTTGATGTGGGACTTACAACTGTTTGATCATATGACCATAATATTACCTTTTTCTTTTGTTATTTTAGAACATTTTTTATCAGGGATACCACATGCACATGTATCCCCAAGCTTGGTGGTATGGTGGTTAGGAACAAGGAAATATTGGGGATGAAGACTAGATTTTTTTTCTACTTCTGCCTGTCCCTCTCACCTATAAAGTCAAATGATTTTCTAATTGGCTAAAAATATGGGTGTCCCACATGATGATGGATAAGATGAGGCCAAAGAAACCCTGGATCTGGTAAATTGGAGGGAGACCTTTTGGACAAATTGGGCAAGCGATCCATGTTGTACATGGTATGTGGAGGCAGTTCTTTGTATCACCCTCCTGAACTGTGTCGGGAACAAGGAAATGGGAAGATGGTTATCATCCCCATCTCCCTGAGCCTCATTCTTGGTTCCTTTGAAGACAGAGGGAACATTAGGAAGTTTATGCTCCAGAGGCCTTGCAGCTCTCCTCCCACTCTCTCCCCCAGCAGAAAATGGTAATGAGACGGAGGAGTCCACCCACGTGGCTGCCCTTGGGGCTGCCATCTCTCTATACTCATTTCAGGGAAGAGATCATGGTCCTAGTTTAAAGGCATTTGGGGAGAACTACTCAGCTTCTTGCTGGCCAGAGAGGGAAGCAAGAGTTTGGCTAGGTATTCTCAAGATGCCCTTGTGAAAACATAAAAAGATAACAGTTTGAACCTGAGCTATGGCCAATGTTGGGAATTAACTAAGAGAAGCATGCTATTCTGTGTGATTTTTTAAAAATGACATTTGACAAATGCTTTATTATTAATTTCTAGCCAATCTTCTGTTTGGTGATGCTTTTAAACAGTGATGGGCAGGCCCTGGGAACAACTCGAGGCCTAGTTCTGTCTTCATAACTACCAAAAGTCTAATTTTGTTGGAAGCACCACATCAGGTCCATTTGTGTCATGGTTTTCTTATCATTTCTGCTCCTATGTGGTTAGAAAAGCCAGTCCAGGCATCAACCTTAGCAATGAAGAGGTTATAAACCCTTCAGACCCAAAGCCTCTCTCCCTGCTCCAATGTAGGAGCCATCAGAGTATACCAGAAAGGTTCACTAGTGAGCACTCTTGCCCTGCTCAGCTACCTAAGCTTCTTGTGGTTTCTAGGACCGAGAACTGTTGTGATTTAAAACAACTGAAACTTGCTTTCTTTGCCAAATGTGATGGCACAGCATTAGTAAGTCTAAGGCAGGAGGATTGTTGTGATTCTATGGCAATCTGTTCTATGGAGTGAGTTCCAGTCCATTTTGTGTAAGTCCTTGTCTCAAAAACACATACTCATAGGACCACATTCCCTGCAGAGAACTTGGAGAACATGCTGTCCTATACTTTTCGTCATGTAGGTAATCCAGGTGTTCCTTGGCTTGTTCCTTATTTTAATGCTGTCTCTAAATCCTGAATGAAGTCATAGTCATTTTGAGATCCTTAATTGTGTCAGCAAAGATCCCTCTCCCAGATAAGGTAACATTTACAGATTTAATGGATGAGGTCACAGATACTAATGAGAAAGGCTTAGAATTTCATGTGGTAGATGGGTTTCAGCCAAGGCCAGAGTGGCATAGGAATGGGGGAGACAGGGAGAGACTGGGTCGAGCCTTCATCTAACCCATTTGCTTTGTTAGGGACCTGGCCTTTAGGAGAGCTCTCAAGTTAAACAAGCAGGCTAGGCAGGCTGACTTGGAGCTTAGACACCATTGTCTGCTCCACTCCTGTGTCTGCCTCCTAAGCTAGAAGTCTGGAGTCCTGTAGCACCTACTATTGATGAGCCACACACATGCTTTCCTCTTTTTGTTGCCCATCCATGCTTAGGCCTTTTTTCAACCTCTCTGACTCTGTCTCCCTTACACTTCACCTTCTTCAGGTGAACCTTTTGAAAAATACCTGACTTCCCCAGATGTCCTGATGACTACAAGGTCATAAGCCCAGACCCTGAACTGAACTTGACATTCAAAGGTCTGGTCATTTGGCTTCTCCTTGTCCGGAAGAAGTCTTCCTTCTCCATAGACATTTTCTCTTTCTATATGCTCTGCTTTCTCCAGGGTACAGTCTTTGCTGTTTCCTCTCTGTATCACTCCTCTCTACTCTTATTGTTCAGGCCTGAGGTGTCCTCTTTCAAGGAGCCTGCTCTCTAGCCACTCTGAGGCTGCATCAGCCATGCTTCATTGTGTTGCCACAGCGCCCTCTGCTGACCTTGTTTGAATCTGGATTAGCCTGCATTTTCTGTTTGTGACTAAACATCAAACTTCTGCCTGTCTTGACTGTCCATTCTGGAACTTTGTGAGACAATGTGACTGCCTCACTTTGATGGTGCAAGATCAGGAAGGATTCCAAAGATGTTTGTGTGGCTGACTAACTTTGTAAGAAACAGCAGTGTTGCTTCTAATTTCCACTGTTAGGCTGGGTTGCTGAGTAGGGTCAATCCTGGCCTCCAGTAATTGGAGATCTGAAAGGGCAGATGGAAAGCCCCAGGAGTGCCAGGTGGCTCCTAGGAGGATCTCACTTCTTTGGCCTCCAACCTCTGTTGATACCAAAGGAGTTCCCATTTTGAAAACATTCAGTTTCCTTGCCCACCCTCAGTGCCAAGTACCAGTGAGTCTCACACAAATACCCGATGAGTTTGTTGCCTGGAGCTAAGTTCTTACTCCAGGGTTCTAAGCTCCATGTCTTGTCTTCAGATGCAGCAGAAGGGCAAGGTAACAATGTGCTTTGACTTCCTCATGTTTCTTGTGCTTTGGCCCTGGAAACCTCATTATCCCCTTTTCCCCGTTCTCTACCTTACCTTTCACCCTGGCTTTTACCAACTTGCCTGTGACCATACCATCTGTAGCTTTTCCTGATATGTTATGAGGATGCCACCTGCCACATCATTCATTCTCAGGCCCAAGATATCTGGAGTCAGGGATGTCCATGGAGTGGGAAGGGAGCAAGCAGATATCCATGGGTAAACATATCTCAGAAACCACTAGAGAAAAAAAGATTATCTCTTGCTTGCCAACTGGGAATATGGACAGTGGTCTGGAAGCCTGGGGCATGTCTTCCAGCTTCCACCCACTGGCACTGGGGCCATCACCTGCCTGGCTTTGCATGGTAGTTAACCACCCCTGCTGGAGGATACTGCCCACGTTTTTCACAGGCCCATCTGGCTTTCACTTTGAACCCAACAGCTATTAAGTCAGGTAAAAGCCAGGAAAATAACTTGTGTCCATCGAGTTGGTCAGTTAGAATCAGAACCCATTGTCCTTGCAAGCCTTTGGTTATTGAGAGAGAAGAAACAGAATACTCTGACCCTCATATAAACAGGGGTGGAGGCCTGCTTTAAGTCCTCAAGTGATGGCCTTTGGCCAAGTGAAGAGGATACTTTGTTGAGTTGCCTCATTGCCCCTGAGGATAATGTGGGGGTGGGGGAGCCAGATCACAAACAAGAATAGAGCAGCTTTTTGTAGACCCTGGGCTCTCCAAGCATGGGTGGGGACAGCAATCATTCCTGTGGTTAGGAGAAGCTAATTGGCTTCCTTGTGCATGCAGGTGCTGCTGGGAAGGTCCTATGCTGGCATTCCAGAGTGAGCCCTGCACATCCATATCTGTCCTTTCTTGCCCTGCCCTTTATTACCCAGCTAAGTCACTCCCTTAGCTCTTGGCTCTGTCTCCACTTCCCTGGACTCTGGTTCCTATGGCTGGTCCAGAGCCCTGCCATCTGGTACCCTCTTTGCTGAGTAGAGCTGTTGTCTTGACATGGTGTCAGTGGCCCTTTATGGAAGGGAGAGTCATTGGGCCTTTGATGCATGATGCTGTTTGCAAGGATGGTGATGAGAATTCTTGTGCTTCTCAGAGGCCAGTCTTTGTCTAGAAGATGATGTGCTGGTGATCCAGGACATGGGGCTAATTCTGACTGGGTTTACTATGAAAGAGAACTCGGTCAGGAGTTCTCAGTTGAGAGGGCTGCTTTGTTTCCTCCTGCCTCCTTTACTTTGCTCTTGCTCTTTGCAGAGGGCCTCAATGCAGACTATGTGAAGGGGGAGAACCTGGAAGCTGTTGTGTGTGAGGAACCCCAAGGTGAGCACTTCTCCAACACTGTCTCCTGCTGAAGGCTTTTCAAATTCAGTGGTTCCAGCAGTGAATAGAATTGGGTTGGGGAGGCCCAGAAAAATCTGCTTCTGGAATGTCTGCTGCTCATCACAAAACCTTCAGGGGCCCAGGTCTGCCTGTATCCTGTGACTGGTCAGTTGGTCTCCCTGTTCCTTGAAAATGGAGACACTGATGTCATGGTGATGACTTCTAGGTACTTTTGCTGTTCAGCCCCAACTATTGAATCATGTGAATGTGAGCCTAAGACACCTTACCTCTTTGCCATCAGACACACATACATGCTGGACATGCTCATCTGGAGCTATGGAAGTTTTTGTGTCTAGATCTTTAGTTTATTTGTTTTTCATTTTTGTATGTTTGTGACAGGGTCTCAGGTAGCCAAGAGTGACCTCAAACTCACTATGTAGCTGGGAGCAGCCTTAAATTCCTGACCTTCTGTTTCTACCTCCTTGGTGCTGAGATTATTGGTGTGGCTTCACATCTGTCTTTATACCTTTCAGTTAGGAAATGACTAAAGTAAGGAGACACATAGTTAAAAGCCAGATGATCTATTACCCTCTCTGGAGTTTTGAACACTTTTGGGGTTCATTTGCTACCAGAAATTAGAGGCCACATATGATAAAACAAAGGAGTGGAAGATAGACATTCCTGTGGCCCAAGAATGCTGGTCGGGAGGCATGGCTTCATGAGGCAGTGAGGTAAGCCTGCTGTCCTTCAGCTGAGCCTGTGGTAACACAGATAAAGTGAGGTACTACAGGACATTATCTATGGAGCCTGGGTGCTGAGGAAGGATGTGGATATACCTGGTCTATAATGGAGAATGAGGCCCCCAGGTCATTGTTTATATAAGTTATCCGATAGTGCAGCACCAAAGGTATGGAAATAATCCTGGATGCAAATGCAGAGTTCTGGATTCTATAGGAGCATTCTGTCACAATTTTAACACTTAACACTGAGTGAATACCTAAAGATAGAGTACTATGATGAATGCTTTAGCTCCAACAAGTTTTGATAGAAGCATGCCTATTTTCTAGATGAGAAAATGAACGCAGAACTCTTTTGTGCAGCCTGACAGGCTTCTGCCTTTATTCTTCTTGGCTGACCCTGAACTTTGCATCCAGGGCCCATGGCAGTTCCTACAAGGGGAAATGGGAAGGCCTGGGATGTGCTGAATGCAACACGGAACTAAACTCTTAACAGGACTTGGGTAGAGCAGAGGTTGAAATCCTCCTAACATATGTCTTCTCTCTCTAGTGACATACTCAAAACAAGAAACACAGTCTGCAGAGCCTCCTCCACCAGAGCCACCCCGGATTTGAGGTCCTGTTCTGTGGCAGGTGTACAGGAAGGGTGACACCATTTGTGATCCAGCTCCATATTTCAATTGCTGATCCTTTCCTCTCAAGTTTCTTCCCATGCCACTGGTTTCTTATTGTACCAAATTTTCTGGACAAGCTTTGGGTGTGTTTGTGAGTGTAGTTTCTGTACCCTGTCCTGCAGAGTACAGTGATTGTTCTGCCACGGATTCTCTAAAGAGACCTGGTGCTGAGACTTGAGACCTGTCTTGAGCATATCACTGGCATTGGAAGTTGATGGGTCATAGAGATAGCCTGCTTCAGCTTTAGCTGAAAGGAGGGAGACCAAGGTGAGGGTAAACAAGAGGATGGTGAGAACAGTGCTGAAGGAGAACATTTCTGCTTAAGCATTCTCTAGGTATTATGAGACTACCTATATGCTGAGGGAGGGGGTTGGCACTGACCACTAACAGCTGTGAGTAGGATGCTCATCTAGCATCTGGTACATGTGGAAGCCCCTGCTTTCAACTTCAGGTTTTATATTGCTCAGCTTCCAGAGAGCTTGTCCAGGTGAGGGCTTTTCAGTTATTTTAGTGTAAACATGTGTCTCACAGTAGTCTCACCCTGAGTTTAGGAATCTGGAGAACATGGGAGCTGTGACTTGAAGGCTTGATTCCCATCAGAATCCATAAGGGTCTCTGGCTAGCCTGGCAACTTCTGCATTGGAAATGAATTTTCCTCTAGGTGGGGGTAGGTGTTCACCTCTGAGTTTTTGTTTTTGCTTTGAGTAAAAAGAGCTGCAGATCCTGAGCATGAACATGAAAACCAGAAGCATGATTGCTACTTTATTAGAATCGGATGGAGAAGGGGGAGGAGCAGGGGAAGGGACGCTGGTTCAACTGAGATGATGGTCGCTGCTGCCCTTGCAGTTGTCTGGCTGTCCTCCTGTCTGGCTGTCCTTCCGTCTGCTATGATAAAGAGAGCTCTGGTCATGTTCACAGTGGTAAATACAAGAAACAATGGACTAGAGCTTCATCTGGGCCCGAGAAGCCTGCTACCACCTAGTTTGGCTCAGGGCTGGTTCTTTCCTGGATTGTTCCTTTAGCTTTTGGCCCTTGGCTCCAGTGAGCTCTGCAGTGAACCCTGCAGTTGAAAGCTTATTGTAATGTGAACTAATAGTTTGCCAGGTCAAAAATCACTTCAGAAAGCAGAATGTATCACTAGGAAGGCAAGATCCTACTTACAAAACTCACAGCTCCTCTGGATGACATGATGGCTCCATATTCCGCATATGTGAATTAGCTCCTTCACATCTGCTGAGCTGCGATGAGGCAACACCCACCTTAAGAAACCACTGAAATCTTGTGCTGTCTAATGCATGCCTTGAGTGTGTTTGTTGTTTAAAGACTATTCATGGTGGAGGGCTGGTGGTGTCATGTCTCCAGGCAGCCTGAATACCCTTTCCTTATGTGTACCTGTGGGCTATGAAATACCCCTTTTGATTGCCCTTTGGTCCCAGACAGACTAGGTCTGTGGATCTGATAGGGAGGCTGGGAAACTGGAGAAATGGCACCAAGATGGAAAAAGCCATGGCCTCAGAAAGCCCCCTTTATTCTTCAGGAAGTTAGTTAGCAAGGGAGACACTATTTGCAAGATGTGTCAGTTTCCAGAAGCTGCTAACTTGCTGGTCACATTGCTGAGAACTTCATCAGGCCACCATCTGGCCAGTGCTGAGCTAGAAGTGGCTTAAGGAAGACTTTTACTATTTCTGGCCTGTTGACATGTAGCTAAGATAATCTTAGAAGGTTTGTCTACTTTACTTTTATGCTGAGGCCTGTCTGATGGCAAAGCCCTTGAACCCCACAGCCATGATGTAAAATAAATGCCCTCTTGTGAAACTGTTTTATCAATAGCACTGGTTCCAGTGAAAAAGAGCTCTAATTTGCTCTCCCTTAGCTACCTTGGTGCCTTCTGCATAAAGCCCTTCTGCATAAAACCCATCACTCAGCCCGCAGGCGCTAGCTAAGTGGCTGGATAGGCCTGGGCGGGCCATCGGCCTCCTGTTCATACAGTTTCATCCCAGGGGCCGGGCTCCTCCTCCCCACTGGCATTTTATACTTGCTGGGGCATTGTGGTCTGCAGAAGTCTTGGGACTGGTCATGTAACTATGTCCCCCCTGAAGGCTGAGTTGGCCAACTAGGCTAGCCTCAGGTGATAGAAAGGAGTGCATGAAGCAGAAGAGCCAATTGCCAAGATCAGATCTATATCAGTGTGACTTGACAGGAAGTACTTTTAAAAAGCTCAACATTCTCAAGTGACTTGATGTAGGGGCCTGTCCATTCTAATGTGGGACAGGCCCTCTGTCTCATACACTTGGGTTGTAGTTAGTATCACTTCTCTGAGGAAGATGTGCTGGAGACTGCCAGAATCCCTGTACATTGTTTTATGTGCTTGTGTCCAAGTATGAATTGTAAATGGTCTAGTGTTTGCATTAAACAAAAACAGAATCCAATAGCTCCTTGTATTCTGATGTTATCCATCTTTTCCTACTATCATTTGTGATGTGGTATTGACCTTACTTAGTTCCTGTCTCCCCAGACAAAGGTGTGTCTTGGGCAGGTTTTCATTTTGTTATTATTCCTCCCACAAAGTGCCCAATGTCAGGGCTTGTACTAGTGGGCTCACACAGTACAGGAACTGTAGCATGACATGTCTGACATACTGGAATGAGGGGGAGGCGTGAGCAGAACACTCTTGCAACAGCATCAGTTCCTTTGGGAGGATCAGCATTGGCTCTACCATCCAGCTATCTCTGAAACATACTGCTCAATTCTGAAAGTGAGCCAGTAGTGAGTGTGCTTTCTTCAGTGGGGGCATTATTATAAGTGGTAGTCTGGGAGGTAGTCCAATCCTCTCATGCCTAATATTGGGCTTTCTTGCTAACTCAACCATGATTCACATGAAGATGAGTAATGCCAGGCCCTTAAAGAATGGTGACACACAGGAAATAATGTAATTTCACATTAGGTATTTGAATCTTGAGAAAGTACAGTCCCATAGAGTTGGCAAGGACTGAAGAGAACACCATATTTGCATAAAGATGACCCATTGCTTCTGGTTACACCAGGTTATGAACAAGAGGATTTTCAGATTTGAAAGTCAGATCACCTAGTTGTTCCTGCCCATACACTCAAAACTCACAATAAATTACAACTTCGTAAGTCAATTAAATAACATTGGGCACTTTACACACATTAACTGTGGCAGGCACATAGTAAGCATTACCTTGGTACTTAATAGTACTCATTTTCCTCAGGGGAAAAACCCACTATCATGATTAAAAGAGAGACAATAAAAAGACCAGGGAGCAAACATATTATAATTTTAATTACAGGTTGGAATACAGTGCATCAGATGAGGCAAATACAACATTGTACTAGTTGTTTAAAAATCTGAACCTTTAAAGTTTTACATTCTAGGTACTTAAATAAACAAGAAAGAATTGCTTAGATAAGGAAACTATACTTCAAGTTGTTTTAGAAACAGTTCTGTGCTAGAAACCTACAAAGGGAAATACTCTTGTGCTTATTTAAAATCCAATGGAAATTTTAGGGGTGCTGCAGGCACACCACTGGTAGGAAATGCCTAACTGGGAACCAGATCCCCATTCCAACACCTAACTGTACCAGGTTACCTGACCTCACCAAGCAGTGGCCCCTATGGCTTCTCTGGTTCTGGTCTGATGATGTCAAAGCATCATCCAGTCCTTGCTATGTTTAATAGTCCTATTGTTACTGGGGAATTTACATGGCATTTCTAGGGAAAATTGGTAAATGTCCCAGTTTTTAAAGTATATAAAGGAAAAGTATTGTGGTCTTTAGCCAAAGCTGGCCCTGAACTCAGCAGTCCTACCTCAGGCATGCCAGTTTATACATTTACAAATAAGGTTTTGTATATATGAGAAGAGTAAATCAAAAGGTAATAACACTTAAACTATAGTTTAGAAACAAATCTCCAAGATGATAAAAATGGAGACTTTATCTTAGCTTATCAAATGTTGAATAAATGTCTCTGGTTATTGTGGTGAAATATTGTGTATCTAATAAAATCAGTCTGGAATATTGGAGGACAGAGCAATCTCTTCCATTACAGTTTTATAGTTTTCTGTAAGAATCAGAAGGTTCCAAGCTGAAAATCATCTATTTTCTATGTAATCAGTTATAGAAAACTCTTTAAGAATACACTTTGAAAATTGAGGTCAACATGTAGGACTGCATGGTATTCAGTGATCTGACACTGACTAGAGGAAGATGTGGTGCATCTGTGCTCAGAGACTGACTCTGTCAGCTTCACACACATCTCCAACTCTGAAGGACCTGATGACATGCAGAAATAGGCATGGCAGTGGGAATGGGGATGCTGGCACTGCACACATACTGAACCTGACAGGAAATTCATTCCTAGAAGGACTGATGGAGTAACAGAGCTCATTTGTTAACCATGGAAAGAGGCCTGGATAACTAAGGCTGACTCTGAGAAACAAAAACCAAGGAAGAGCATGCTATACTTTCCAAACCAAAGCTGCATCATATTGGTTGCTTTAAAGTACACACAGGCAGCCAGGTGAATAAACTGAGAAGAGATTGTGATAAATGAAGACATGGTACTCAGGTATCTAACAAGTAAAAGCAGACTTGCTCTGACACTGGTGCTGGACATCTTAACAGGTGTTACGATGCAAGGTCCAGTGGTCAGAGTAATTCCCAAGACTTGATCCTTTATGAGATATCACAGAAGGAGGCCAACACATATACAGAATTGCTGCTTGAGTCCTTGGTTTACCTTCAACAAGGCCAGAGGACTGAGCATTTAGTATGCTATATCCTGAAGGAAGATGATGCTACCTCTATCAATGAATGAATGGATTATGCCACCTCAAAAGGCAAGTATCAGAGTTAGAGGATAATACTACATTGCCACTGAGATGACACATTTGAAATCTTAATTCAAATGCACCACACAAAAGTCAGCATGTTGGGAAAGAATTTCTCATATAGCACAGTTCAGCAGATAACTCCTGAGACAACTATTCTAAACATAAAAAAGGACATAGGAAAATAAAGGTATGTTTCTCTTTAAAAAATACCTTGTATGTATACAGCAGTACATATTGTACCAATTATACAGGAGGACTTCTTGCATGAAGATAACTGTAGAACAGGTGGCAGTGGTCTATTTGCCACACTAACATTTCATTTAAAAATAGTTTTCAAATTGTGCCAAAAGGCTGAGAGAAGCCACATGGCCGGCGATGTGTTCTATACACGAACAGGTTGTTCCTAACAAAGGACTTAACTTGGAAAAAAGTGATATGAGATTCCCTTACACTGAAATACCGCACTGCATTCAATCTAGTTTCTCCTAAGCTACCTGTACAAGACAAGGTAGTTCACAAGGTGGGTGTGACATGTTGCTCCCATGTGAGATTGCCCTAAGGGGCTCACAGGCTGTTCACACAAAAGAAGTACTTGTTAACAATAGGAGCAGTCACCTAGCCACACATATGGTCCCTGGGCCTAATCCTAAAATGACAAGCTAGAACCATAACATCAATGGCCAGGTTCCTGAGCTGCTGCGAGACAGTAGAGCAGCAGGATGGCCCAGGACATTGGCCTTGTCCATCAGACTGAGGTGTGTACAGGAGTGGCTGAGTGGGTGGGTGAGGAGCCTCTCTCAGAAGAAGATGAGATGGTTCGTGTGGCCACCTCCCGCTGCAGGTCCTCTACACGCTTCTGCAGCTCAGCCTTGACAGCCAGCAGCTCCTTGAGATTCTGGTGAATTGGCATCTGGCAGTGAACAGAGAGACAAGGCTGAGTTCCAAATACAGTATTTCAGCATCTAGGCTCATAGCTAATGGTTCTTTTCACTGCCCAGATGCTTATGTTCCTAAACCACTGACAATCTTTCACTAAGTGTAAGTGATTGTCTTATAAAGTCAGGGTTTCTATTACTATGATAATACACCAGAACCAAAACAACACCACCAACAAAAAACAATGTGTTGAGGAAATGGCTTATTTCAGCTACAACTCTCAGATCACAATCACTGCCCAGGGCAGAAAGGAACACAAAGCAAGAACCTGTAGGCAGAAGCTTATTCAGAGGCCATGGAACCCAGGACCACCAGCCTAGAGGTAGCACTGCCATCCCACATTAATAATTAATCAAGACAATACATCATAGGCCAATCATATGGAGGCATTTTCTCAATTGAGTGTCCTTCTTCCCAGATAACTCTATAGCCTGTTTCATATTAACATAAAACTAACCAACACAGTGGTTCTGTCTCCACAAGTTAGGAACTTTTGGTGGCTATACAGGGTTTCCTGTAGCTCCTAGGGACAAACTAGGCATGAAAAGGCACTGGGGAAAGGCATCTGAAAAGGTGCTCTTCATCTTTAGCCATCAGAGAAATGCAAATTAAAACAACTTTGAGATACCACCTAACACCTGTTAGATTGGCTAAGATAAAAGGCACAGATGACAGCCTATGTTGGAGAGGATGTGGAGCAAGGGGAACACTCCTCCATTGTTGGTGGGAGTGTAAGCTTGTTCAGCCACTTTGGAATGCAATATGGTGGTTTCTCAGAAAATTAAGAATCAGTCTCCTCAAGGACCCAGCAATACCACTTCTGGGTGTATACCCTAAAGAGGCACATTCACACTCCAAAGGTATTAGCTCAACTATGTTCATAGTAGCATTATTTGTAGTAGCAAGAACCTGGAAACAACCTAGATGTCCCTCAACTGAAGAATGGATTAACAAACTGTGGTACATCTACACAATGGAGTACTACTCAGCAGTAAGAAAAAATGATATCCTAAAATTCGCAGGCAAATGGATGGATTTGGAGAATATCCTCCTGAGCGAGGTATCACAATCTCAGAAAGATAAGCAGGGGATGTACTCACTCACTAGTGGTCTCTAAACAAACAAACAAGAAAAAAAGCCAAGCATGCCCAAGCTGCAAACCACAACCACTGAATAGCTTGGGATCAGAAACACCCTGGACTGACCCTTAGGATCCCACTCCAACTGTAGGAACACCTGACTCACTCTTGAGGGAGGGGGCACAAAACTGGATTTGCCAGGAGTGGAGACTGATCCAAGCATTATTGGGTCAGTGGGACCATAGGACTGTCTGCTCCCTGCCCAGGGAGGGGATGGGGAGTTGTGGAGAAGAAAAAAATGACCTGATGTGGGAGGAGGGGGAAGGGACCTTGAATAAGGATATACAGGGATGGAAAAAAAATTTCAGAGGGAAAGCTGCACACAAAGTAAATATATGTGTAGCAATCTTATTTGCATTATCACCCTTGATAAGTCATGCTTATGATTTTTATCTTCTTTATAGTTATTGTTAACTTCTCGGCATTTTAAATTCATCTTACTGTTTTTCTTGATAAATACAAAATAAAAAAATAAAAGAAAAGGCACTAGGGCAGCCAGATGATCCTCATTCTCCAGTTTCTTTGCTCTGAGAGCAAACAGGTTCAGGTAGAGCTACAAGTCAACTAAGGCTTCCAGGTGCAAAGTCAGAGACAGGCAGCCTTTGGAGGAGTCATACGTGCAAATAGCTTCTTCCCAGCTGATGGACTAAGCAATGTTCATATGAGACCCCAGCTTCACTATCTCTATACTCATGCATTTTTATAAATAGCTCCACTGACTGCAAATGTTTCTGTTAAGTCAGCACTTTTTTCAACATAGGAGCTGTGTGTTTTCATCAACTGGAACAGGAGATGCAGAAAGCCCCTGGACGGCAACGGTAGGACAAAGGTGCTCTAGGGAGAACAGTCCTTTGTTTCCCATTTAGTACTTTTTCATTGCTTCACCCTGATTATCTTTTAGAATCCCTGATAACGGTTGGGGTGCACAATAAAGACATGAGAAGGTCCTAGTATTTATATTCATGATACCCAGCTTTCTAAGCTAACAGATATCCTTAGTACCTACTAAAAGCCTACAGACCAGAGACCCAGCTTTTCCCTTATGGACAAAAATGTCCTTATAGGTTTGTCAGACTGCAGGTGATGTCCAGCATCACATGTCACCTGCTGTGGTATTATGTTCTTGTACTGATTGGCTAGAAAGGCAGATAGGAAGTATGGGGGGGGCTACCAGACTAAGAAAACTTTGGGAAGAGGAAGAGCAAAGGAGAGATGCCAAGGAGATGTAGAGGAAGCAGGATGAGGATGATGCTCTGAGAAAAGGTAGTAAGCCACTTTGCAACTCATGGATTAGTTTAAGAGTAAGAGTTGGCAAGTAATATGCCTGAGCCACAGGCCAAACAGCTTGTAATTAATATAAGACTTTGTGTGATTATTTGGGACTGTTGGTTCAGAACTCAAGATAGATCAGGCCAGAAACTTCTTACTACAGTCACCAGCTGGGGACAAAGGAGACATTGGGAGGGTCTGAAGAGTCCTATTTCCTTTCCCATTCATTTTACACATAGTAGCTACTGGATTTGCTCAGAAGCCTCAGGGAGACAGTATGACTCACCACATAGCACACCTCAGTGGGTACTTCCACAAGACTAATAGTAATATTCTGAACTTGGCCTCTAAGTCCCAGTCTGCCTCTCCAGCCCACCTGTTACTAGGTCCTGCTTCTATACCCTCAAACACTTGAAACCACCATTCTAAGTGTTATTGGTAATTACCCCTCTTAGTGAGAAGGGAGAGACCCAGCAAGACTGACAGGAGGAGAAAGAGCAAATGCAGTAAGGTGCCTCCAAACAACAGGAAGTTAAAAAAAAAAAAACCTCCATTTTGGTAGGCTACAGGAAGATAGAAATACCATTACTACATAGCAAAGGCTGGCTCCATAGGCCATTATGCACTGAAGAAATGCTTGATTCATCCCTTAGGGTCTCTGTTTTATTTGCCACACCCATGGGATGATTTAGCCCAGTCACAGGTGGTAATACTTTCCAGTCAAGCTTCATCAGTAACCCACATGTGACCTTGGGAGCAAAACATACAGGATCTGAGAACCATGACTGCTCAGTGAACTGCTATCCCCTTACATCTTCATGTATCTTTCTGTATACTTTCTTACATCTCAATTTCATTTTTATGTATGTAAAGGCATGCCTGAAAGAATAGAAAACCCTGAGAGTTACCTACAGTGTAATTATATTAGATAAAATGTCTAGAAAAAGGCCAGTCATGTCTGTCCTTTGGGCACTAGCATGTATGAAAGTCAAGCCAAGAGGGCACTAGGAGGATACCCACTGCCAGATACCGTACCCATCCTTTGCTGGATGCTGACATGGAGGCCCTCAGTGGCCAATCTTGCTACTTCCTTATCTCAGAAACCCTGATGTCCTGTGTCCTTCCTTTCTTCCGCACACTTTTCTCTACTTTGGTTCAGTGTCCCACTATTTTATATCCATACTATCTACCTGTATATGTCCCAACCACAGCCTTCAGTGTACCCAGCCTCCCATCTATCTGAACACTGTGAATAAAGAAGAAATCTTTCAGAACACATAACTGGTCTTGTCATACAAATGCTACTTGCCCCTCTAGAATTTGCTTTCACCAAAGTTCTTCCTGCCACCCAAAACATTGCATGCTCAGCACACTTAGGACATGCTTATGTATTTACTGTTATTGGGAGGGGACTTATGGCTTGTAGATCAGTTTTCCCTTTTGCATAGCACTGTGTATTGAAAACATGGAATGCTGCCTTCCCCCAACTGCTGCCTGCCCAGTATGACACTATGGTGCTGGGTACTACTTGCTACAGATTATGCTTACATGCCCCTATGAATTCTCAGGACCTTGTTCAAGATCTGGCAGCAAATCACTGATAAAGATGGAATTTGACCCTGGACAGGGGCATTCTATGACAACGTGACCAGGAAGCAAGATGCTGGGTGAGTGTCTTTCTGACATTTTCTTTCACTCTTTGTGTTGGGTTGACATGAGCAGTAAGTGAAGTTATATGCTCAAGGAAACATAAGAGATGCAAGATAGCAGCTATGCTAGGCCTCCTCATTGCCCTTACCATACTGAAACCTGATTTGCTTACCTTTATAGGAAACTGTCTGCATTTTGCATTTAGAGACAGATTCTCTTGCAGCCTATACGTTTTATGAATGATTTGGTCCCTGGTACCCTTCTATCTCAGTAGCATGCAATAAAGATGTGTTGCTAACTAGCAGAAGAAATATGTGTGTGTGTGTGTGTGTGTGTGTGTGTGTGTGTATAAAACCATGACGATGATTTCTACCTAGCTTCACCACCTTTCAAGTTTGAAAACTGCTGAGCACAGAATATGCGCAGAGGGTAACTCTTGCAGTCTCTGAGAAGCTACTCCATTCCCATAGTGCACTGACTGAGTATTCCCCTAATGTTAAAGACATCCTTCCCACTCTACATGCCTAGTCATGAGTCATCAAAACAACTATTTAGTAACCTTTTCTAAGTTTCGAACATGGTACAGCCCAACTTTTCTGTTACTCAGTCAGGTGCCAAAGCATGACAGAAATATATAACAGGAAGAAGCTGCCAGAAGTGGAATACAAGCTTTGGCTCCTAAGCCATATGAGAAATCTGGGCAAGAGAAACATGATAAATAAAAGAGAACTATTAGGGCTATGGAAAGGGAAAAGGGTGAATGGGTAAGTGGACAGCGATAGCTTATTATAATCAAAGAACATACATATCCATGTGTTATGTATAAAAATGTCATAAAATCCCTATATGTACCATTATACAACATATACTAGTAAAATAGTAAGATTTTTATAAAAGCAATTCTACTTAATGAAAAAGTGCTCATTGGACCCTGAAATAGCACAGTACAAAAATATTGATAAGGTCAGAAAGGCAAGTATTCCTGGATTCCAGTGAAGCATGGACATGCTCCTTGCACTTACAGTTCCATGGTGCTCTCAGGAGTCACTAGCACTGGAAGAGAAGGGGCAGTAGAGGTATAGGCCATGGGGAGCACAGGGCCTAGACCTCAGATCTGGCTTTGTGAGGAGGACAAATGCTGGCCTCAGTTCTAAAGACAGTTCCAGATAATATTCCTAAGGTCCCAAGGGTGGCAGGGTAACTCAAAATGTAGAGGAAGAAAGCTCTAGCCTTGTGGGAAATGGAAGGTAACAGGACAGCATCAGAAAATGAAGCAAATGTGCTCAGCCTGGGCTGCAATGTCAGACAATAGAAGATCCAGGGTGAAATAATGTACACATCATCTAAATTCCACAGTTGAGCCTAAAAGTGAGTGCACTGTCTAGGTGAGAGAGGGTTAATAAAGTGATGGTAGTGCCTGGAGTCCTGGGAAAATAAAAAGAAAAAGGAGTAGTCTGAATTTTCTCCTAGCTTATGGGGCTTATGGAAGAAATGGAAATTGTGAAGACAGCAGGTGAGAGGAATAGAGGACAAGTTTCTGGTCCTTGGCTGATGAAATTCATGATGTTAAAGAAAAACTAACAACATGCTCCTATTGGCCATCCTTTAAACCTCCAGAGTATTAATCTCAAGAAAAGACAGAAATGTCAGCACAGCAGAAAGCGGCCTCTGTTTTTCATCTCTTTAGACCTAGACCCCACCAGGTCTGGCTACTTATGTCAAGAAGATTAAGGGTGGAGAGCAAGGCTGGGTCAAAATTATGCTATAGCTGATCCGGGGAACACTCCAGGAGCCACTCTAGCAGTACTTGATGTGCATCAAGAGCTCATTCACTGGACAGAACAGGTGGGATCCTTGGTTGACTGGCCTTTGTTGAGCACTGTACCTTTTTTATTTCAAAAATGTTACTTTACTGTGAAATAATGTATCAGGTTGGGGAAACTTTCTCTCCCTATAGAAAGTTTCCTGTAGAGCTATACCCACTCTACAACTCATCACATACCCCTTTCCTATTACATTATCAATGAACCTCCATGCATTTTTCATAAGCCTTCACTGCCCCTGTATGTACACTAGCAGAGGGAGGTACTGTGCCACCCACAATACTTCCCAGCAATTTGTAAGATTCAGAACCAAACACGGCACGAAATGATACTTTTTACCATCTTGTCAGTAGAAGGCTGACATGTAAGAGTTTGAACTCTAACTCAGCAAGTACTATTGGAATTGGTATGTGGGGAGGAACCTTCTAAAATGGAAATACAAAAGATGGAACCTTGACTTCTAAAGGCAATAGAGCATATGCCAGTATTTACTATATAAACATTTTAAAAATACCAATTTAATTCATTTAGAAAGAAATACCCTTATGGAAACAAGAACAGAAAATTACCTGTGGTCTCATCCGTGGATTCCATCGTACATAATAATTTACCCACAATTCCAAGTGACTCATACTAGCAACAGGATATAACACATGGTTCTCATAATTCACAAAGAAGGGATTTGAAAATTCATCTAGCTGGCTATTGATATAAGACCATAAAGATACAGTCTTTGTATATATATCCTAAAAAGGAAAAAAAGCAATACATTAAAATAAGTTCTTTTCCACAGCCTCAAGGATCAGTATTTCATAAAGGGAAGAATTTGGATAATGAAGTAAATTCAAACACTGAAAAATATATGCACATTTACTAAAGCCCACCCCTCTGCTTATGTACAGCCTCATGCTACATATGACATATGTGCTCTCTCAGGAAAACAGTGTTGAAGTTAGATAAGATCTGTAACTATATCTGTAAGAAGGTGGAATGAGAACTTTCTAGCATCTACAGGATAAGCAAGCTTATCAGTAACAAATACATATTTTATTCTCAATGTTTGTTTTTGTGACACATTCATTTTCAAAATTGTGGGTTGAATTTGCATTTAGGATCCCCAGTAATGGCATGGCTATCTGCAGAAAACCACCATGGTGGCAGTCTGGAAAGGCTTCATATTTCCATCACATTATATTCCCCTCTAAATTTTACAATATACACTTTAGAAATGTTGTAACAATTAAATTTGTTTATCTGAATAAAAACACCCAAATGTGTGATTACAGTGGAGCAGATAACTATTAAACAATGGATTAAAAGGTGAAAAAGTCACATGAATAAAAAATAACGTAACTTTTCTACCACGCTAGCTCAAGGGACTGCCTACTTTCTTTCTTAAATTTATTTATTTATTTATTTTTATAGAATAAAGTCTTTTTTATCCATATATCTCCTTATTCCAACTCCCTTCCACCTCCCAATTCCTCCCTCCTCCTCATCCCACCATCCCCTCCCCAGAAAGGGCAAGAAGTCCCAAGGAGGATTAGCTCAGCATTCACTCCAGGCAAGTTCTGTAGTGGGAAATCAGGAACTGTACGTGTGTGAGTCGCAACAGAACACAGAAGCTGAGAGAGAGGGGCGTGGTCACTGAGAACAGGATTCGGACAACGCCTAAAAAGAGACGGGACACAGGCACAGAGGTCTCTTAAGTCTCTTGTGCAGAGCGCTGGCGAAGGGGCGAGAGCACGGCGGCTTGGCGCGTTGCTAAAACCTCTATTTTGTAAGTGATTCTAACAAAATAAACCTCACTTAAAACATACCTCTTGACGAGTTTTTACTGTGATAAAGTTCGATTTCTTCATCCTAATATCCAGACTGGGTTAGGTATTCCTCTGGAGGGAATGGGCTCCAAGGTGCCAGTCCATGCACAGAAACACAGTCTTATCCCTCCTTTTGAGGTTCCACCTATTGCCCATGTCAGTGAACAGTTGCCTAAACTTGTAGGGCCTAGTTCCTTTTCCTGATGAATCCCCAGAGGCTGTTCTTGTTTCAGTGAGCTCCCCAGAGCTCCAGTCAGCCATCACTGTGAGAATTTTCCTCATGGTCCCTATCCCCTTGCTCATATAGAGTCTCCTCCCCCACTATCAGCTGGACCAGGACCTCAGTCCAGTGCTCAGCCATGTATCCCTGCCTCTACCTCTATTCATTGTTAAGTGTAAGTTCTGTGATGACTTATTTATTTGATTATAGGGGAAGTTCTGTCTATGCAACACCTTCAATATTGGTTGGAGACCTAGCCAGGGATGTCCTGTGAGTTCTTATAGGTGATACTAGCACCTCGTCTTTCTCCAACCCCACATTGGCTTCCTCTATTACTGCCTGCTTTCTATGAGGTATATTTTCACAGGAACTATAAACCTATCAGATTCTCAAAGAATTATGACCACTTCATTATTTATATATGGTATTTATAAAAGAAACATTACTAACAAGTCAAAGATCCAGAGTGGCCAAAGCAATCTTGAAAAAGGAAGATGTTCAAAGACTCATGCTTACTATAATAATTAATACCAGTGTAGCTAGCATAATGACAAAAATGCAGGTCAATAGCACAGAAGAGAGTACAGAAATTAATTCATGCAGCATTTACAGTCAACTGGTTTTTTGTTTTGTTTTGTTTTTCGAGACAGGATTTCTCTGTGTAACTCTGCCTGTCCTAGAACTTGCTCTGGTTGACTAGGCTGAATTCTGACTCAGAGATCTACCTTCCTCTGTCTCCCAAGTGCTGGGATTAAAGGAATGCATTATCATGCACAGCTTCATTCAAATGATTTTCAACAAGGATAACAACACAGTTCCATAGGGAAAACCAGTCTTTGCAAGAAACAATACTGTGACAACTAGACAGCCAACATAAAGGAATAGAGTTGAACTTTCAGCAAATGCTACATACAAATATATTACTTGAGTATATAAAAATCTTCTCCAAGTGTACCTTTAGCGCCCTCTGCTGACGAGGATTCACATTTTGAAAATGGTCAGGCAGAACCTAGTATTAAGAGAGCACCTGAGTTTGAGGGGCCTCTGGCAGTGGGACCAGAATTATATGAACTGGCTTCTCACAGCCCATTCCTTACAGAGGAACACCTTGCCCAGCCTTGATACTGGGATGAGGGACTCAGTCCTATCTCAACTTCATATGCCAGACTGCAATGACTCATCCAGGGAATCCTTACCTTCTCTGAGAAATGGATGGGGGATGGGGTGGGAGGAATGACTGGGAAGAGGGGAGGGAAGGGGAACAGTGGTAGGTATGTTTAAAAAAATTAAAAGTTAATAGGATCCCATCAAGCTGAGCTATGAAAGTACAGATTTTGTCCTACACCTTAGAGAGCTGTGGGCTTGTTGGGTTCCTGCTTCTACAAGTATTAGATACCTATTCTCAGACTCCTAAAACCCTGGAAAAATATCTAGGGCACCTCTCCTACTATTCTTCACCATTTACAAGCATCAATAGAACCAGGAGCCAAGTCCTCATTCCATTCAGTCCCCCTTCTAATAGACCCTATTAGGAAAGACGCTGGAGCTATTGAGGATGCAAGCACACTTACCTCTTTGATGCGTTGTTGTTCACAGTTGTACAAAAAGGTTCCAAAAAGACAGCTATAGAGGTGATCCAAAATTGTAATCAAGAACAATTCATTAAACTCAAATGCAGAAGGGAACTTAAATGAAGAGAAAAAATAAAGTTTAGTCTTGAAGTCTAATTTCTAAAAACAACTCACATCACTTATTTGTGAAAGAGATTGTCTACAATATTGGTTCAATTATAAATCAAACAGTACATATAAATTTTAGCTAATTGAGAATTTCAAGTTCAAGCTGATATGGCTGTTTAAGAAATAAATATAACCAACAAAATTTGTTGTGTGTAGTCAGAAGTTTCTGTCCTGTCAGAAACTCTCAAATGTCTAGCAGCCACTTCCCAAATAATTGACTATTAATGCTCAGCCAATAGCTCAAGCATATTACTAACTAGCTCTTTCATTTAAATTAACCCATAATCCTTATCTATGTTTAGCCATGTAGCTTGGTACCTTTTCTCAGTATAGCATTCTCATCTTGCTTCCTCTGTGTCTGGCTGGCATCTGCTGCTCTGCCTTTCCTCTTCCCAGAATTCTCCTAGTCTGGTCACTCTGCCTATACTTTGTGCCTGGCTACTGGCTGATCAGTGTTTTATTAAACCAGTATGAGGGACAAATATTTACAGTGTACAAGAGCATTACCCCACAGTAGTTATGCTCTTCAGTACTCCCCTCCCCCAAAAAAACTAGGTAGCTTCCAGTTTCTCACATGGCAGAACAAAACCCAGAGTTACCCTTTTGCCAGAAAGAACTAGAAAGTTGAATAAAATACATAAATGTCTTTAGATACTGGCAGTAGGCAATATGGAACTGTGGCCCTTGAGAGAAGACAAGTCAATGAAGTAAGTGCTGTTATTGGACTTGCTTTCTGCCTGGAGGCTCACTGGAGGCAACAGAGTGGGAGCTCTCCAGTTTCAACATTTATCAAAAGTGATTCAAGAGGAATAGAATATGTGACTAGCTCTATATGAATTAAAGACTGTTTATATTTAAGAACTCTCCCCAACATACAACACCATGAACTCATAGAGTTCTAAATCATCACCAAGGTACAAACTTAATCTACAAAAAGGGTAATATTACATGATCAAGTCTTGTTTATCCTAGGAATGCAAGGCTAGTTTCACAGTGAAAATCACTGTTACAAAAAAATTTCAATTACCACCATTAATCATATTAACAGATTAAAGGAAAAACCACATGGTCACCTCAATTGTTTTAAGCAACACATAATGTGGTTTTTCAGAATTTCAGTGAAGATTATTAGTAGTGCCAAGAGGTTCTAGCCAGTAACAGCCATTAGCAGCTATGAGACATCTAGAAATGATAACGATCTCAGCAGCAGACCTGTACTGAGTACCTACCATGTTCTACCATGTTCTAATTTAAAACACTGAAATATACTCTTGACATCTCTTGAGTGACAATCAGGATCACTGACACACAGGTTGCCTTACTGTTGTCAGGATAGTACATAGGATAGTAGCCTGAGCCAACTGTGACACTAAATATTTACACCTATTTTAGAAGTCTATATTCTGGATCTGGAAGCTTGGGTAGGTATGTTTTAGTGCTACTAACTATAAGTTCTAGTGTGGCCAACTGGGTGCCAGGTGTGGGAGGACAAAGTAGGCAGGGCTCAGTTCAAACCTTATACCACTCAATGAAAATCAGAAGCACAGGTTCCATGTATACCTCCTGGGTGGCAGGATCAAAATGGCAATTGTTCAAAGAGCACTGTTGCAGTAAATAATTTAGGACACAGTTCAGTATGGACAGGGAATTGCAAACAGAAGATTGTGTTTTCTTGTCATCATCCAGAGACTATATAATTTACCTAAAATGTAGTCTCAAAAATCCTTCATAATGTACACTAAAATTCTGTACTTTCAAGGAACAAAAGAATTAAGGGTTATCCCAAAAGTAAAATGTTCCCTTAAACCAGAGATGTTATGGAAAGTTTCTGAGATGCTAAAGGATCCCTCATGTATTTTCCCTAGTTCCTTTTATAATAGTTTGTCTACATACAAAATAGCTCATTGTGTTCAGAGACTTTTTTCTGACTTTATAGTAACTGAACTCAATTTGCAGTAGGCAAGTGAAAAATAAGCAAATAATAATACATGGATATATATTTTACTAGCTTGTTACATATAAAAATTATTTATTGACTTATAACTAAAGAATTACCACTTATCTCTTCTCTGGGTAATAACGTTGTTTTAAGGAAAATTACACACACATTTAATGGACAGAATCAGAGAGTTGTGAGAGGTTCCTGAGCTATTCCATCCAAACCCCTTATTTTCTTTCTTCACAACCAATAAGCAACACAAAGTAACAGATTAGAGGTAAAAATAAGCACTAATCCATATGAGGAATGGACATCAATATAAAAGGACAGACAAACATGTGTATACCAATGTGCATGTTCAGAAACGTTTGGGGAAAATGAACTAGTTCATATCCATGAGATAGTTATCACATTTTTTTTTGCATTTAACTTTCAAAGTAATTTTTCTAAAATGTGTTTTATGCTTTCTTTTCTTGACTCTAACAATCACTGAGTTTTGTCATTAATAGGGTATCATAAACATAAGGACTTCTAGCCATCCTCTAGGTCTTCTCAGCCTGCTATTTCTGTTAACTTTCACTTGGGCATGCTCCCTCAGACCTACTATTTATTTTTAATCCTCTATGATATGGAGCTCCATTAAAATAAGAACACCATCAGCTTGTTATGCTAAGTCTAAAGGCCATTTCCAGGTGATGGCCTATATGATCTATTCCAAATCCTCTCCCCTTGTGTCTCATTTTTGAAAGGTAAGTGTGTATCCAAGACCCTTGCCACAGTTTTGAACTCATAGCATCACAAAGGCAGCATACAGTTACTGACTCACATTCTGGTATTTTAATAACTCTAGGGGAATTCATGTGCTGATTCAATTCCAACTGTGCTGGTCTAGCACTGTGCCCTCAAACATCACAAGAGCCTGGAGGGCTTGGGAGCCCCAGAGTGTTGAATCTAGCTTTTGAGCACCAGCAGGTTTGTAGTGGGTCTAGAACTGTTATGGCCACCAAGTTCCCAGGGATGCTGCTGAGAAGCAGTCCACACTGTAATGGAGAGGACAGCAGAGGCAATGTACTTGTTCTGACATTTTGTTATCCCAATACACTTCTACCAGCTTACAGTGAGAAAAAAAATCCAAAGAGTGAGGATGGTAATTCATAGTTTTCCATAGCAAGGAGATAATTGTCTTCTAAAAAGTTTGAAAAAACTTTCAGGAGCATCAGATGGAATATCAAATAATTTGTATGAGCCCTGGGAAGATGGCCATGAGTTAGGCCACATACACAAAAAGGACAGCACCCAGGCCCTGGTTCTCAGTCTCCAACTTATTCTCACTAAGCCAGACAGAACACCACTCACAGGAGAAAACTGATCTACCTTGTCTTGCCTTTCTGGGTCCAAGTTCATGTGTCTGGCAGAGTCTCCTATCCCAAGACTAAGACTCCAAACTCAGAGTTGGATGTTAGAGATTAGGGAATATCTGAGTGGCCTTATTTAAAGTGAAGCTGCAGGGCTTGACTTACTCAGGGAAGGAGGATCCCTGTATGTTCCCATACTTACCAGAGCTCTGTTCAATGGAGTTAGGAAGGTAAAACAACTTAGGACAAAAACCTCCCACATTTCCTCTGCTATTGGCTATTAGATTCTCATTTCTAAGTGATTCTGGTATATGAAGATTCTCAGATGCACTGGATTGATTCATTTAACTAACAGTTTGAAGGTGGGATGAAATTATGGAGAAAGTGCTCAGCAGAGGACTGGCAAAGGGAAAAAGGTTAAAGCTGAAGGGCTTTGATTTGATTTGCATAATTAGTGGATAAGAGGACTTACCAAAACCACTGGTAGAAGAAAATTGTTTCTACTACTCTTCTCACATCTTTAAGTGAATGAGAACCAAACTGTATTGAGTAACAGAAAGGGCCACTTTTAACTCTCTCTCTCTCTCTCTCTCTCTCTCTCTCTCTCTCTCACACACACACACACACACACACACACACACACACACTCATTTTGAGTGAAACAGCAGTGGAAATCTAATTTTCAACTATGAAATATAATTGAATCAAAGACTATAAGTTGTAAATATACTTAAAATCCTTCCTTACCTGTCTTGTCATCTGCCAAACACAATCAATAAACTGAAGAAATATAGGTGATCGGTCAGCATCTGCATGGTTGTCATCACCATGGCCCACTCTCTGAAAAGAAGCAAAAGATTGTGTGTGTGTGTGTGTGTGTGTGTGTGTGTGTGTGTTACAGTCCTTTCAAAAGTCACTTAATTTGCCTTGTCATGTATCATCATACCTGCTCATCATAGGCACTCAAAATTGTTTGTAAGAAAGATGAATTAGAACATTGACACATAATAATACATAGTATAAAAATGCCACAACAAATAACTTAAAAATTAAATAATACGTAAGTAAAAATAAGAGTTCATTAAACTAAATGGATTTTTACTTCTTTAGGAAACAATATTTCAGTTTACTCCATGTTTACATGGTAATGATTTTATAATTTCACTTTAGTATAGTTGACACCAAGAAAGATGGAGAACTGTCTAGGAATCAATTCAAATGATAGGATCAAGGGCCACCACTATACCAGTGTAGGAGGCCTAATTAGGAGTTCACAAAGTAGGTATACAGTTCAGAAATATTCGGAACAGGGCTAAGGAGATGGCTCAGTGTGTAAAGTGCTTTCTGCCCAAGCAGAAGACTTGAGCTTAGGACCTAGTACCCATAAAAAAGCTGGGTATGGTGGCACATGGTTAGAACCGTAATAGTTCGTGGCAAACACAGGAAGACCCTGGAGTTTTGACAGCCAATCTAGGCTAAATGGTGAGGTACAGTTTAAGTGAGAAATGTGTCTCAAAGGTGGAAAGTGACAAAGAAATACTGATGTTAACCTCTGGACTCTAGATATCTACAAACATAAACATGTCATACACATACCACCAAATAATAAATGTCAGTAAGTTGGAAAATGAAAATATTGTTTAAGACCCTATAAGTACCACCCATTTTTATATGACTTACAGAACCCAAGCTCTCACTCTTGAAATGGCAATAGGGCAGAGTCCTTCCTCAAGCAAGTCCAGGCTCACACTTTATACTTTTCATATTTTATATCAATGCATCATACTTAAATGTAACTGTGGAGATATATTGTGTACCAAATAAAGTTTGCCTGAAGATCAAAGGACAGAACCATCCACAGAGTTAAGCATAGAGGTCAAGCAGTGGTGATACACGCCTTTAATTTAATGTTAGCACTCTGGAGGCAGAGATCCGTCTGGATCTCTGTGAGTTCAAGGCCAGCCTGGACTGCAAGAGTTTAATCCAGTCCAAAAGAGAAACAGAGCCAGGCAGTAGTGGCACATAACTTTAATCCCAGCATTTGAGATCCCAAGCCTCTGCTCTCAGTACTTGGAAAGCACACATGCCTTTAATCCCAGCACTAGGAAGTTTGAGAAAGGCTGGGCAGGGTAAGGAATATAAAGCAGGAGGAGGCAGGAGTTTGGCCCCCTTCCATTTCAGCCTTGAGTTTGTCTTTGCTTCCCCATTCAGTCTGAGGATTCATGGAAATAGGATATTCCCCTTTCAGCTGAGGAGTTGGCAAGATGAATAGTGGCTGTGGCTTGTTCTTCTGCTTCTCTGATTTCATCTTTTCCCTAATATCTGGCTCCAGGTTTTTATTATAAGACCAATTAGGAATTGTGTAACATGTAGCATTCATGATCACATAAAAAAATTGCCAGAAGCACTGAAAAGTCAATGAATAAAAAGACATCCATAGAGTGAGCATTCTAAAAGAAGCTTGAATGAGCAAAAGGACAAGAAAGGAATAATTTTGGAGAAGATTATTCAATCCCCACATAGAGAGTTAGAAAATAATGAAACTGCCACCTGGAAAAACATAAAACAAGGAAATAATGAAGTAATGTCAGTATCTAACAACCAGAGTGGTAAGTCCCGAGAAGATTTAGAGGTAGGTTGGGAGGGAGGAATGGATAAAATCAAAACATATTGTATGTGTGTATAAACATTTAAAAGAATAAATTATAAAATTATTTTTTAAAATCTCGAGGATGCCATGCATGGTGACACTTACTTTGAACCAGAGCATCTGGGAGGAAGAGGCAAGTAGATATCTATAAGTTAGAGGCCAGACTGGTCTATATAGTGAGCTCCAGGCCATACAGACCTGCATAGTGAGAACCTGTCTCAAAGGACCTCCCCCAACACACACATACAAAACCTTTTAGAGCACTGGGGAGGAAGAGACAGGTGGATCTCTGTGAGTTTCAAGGCCAGCCTGGCCTACATAGTTGAAACATTTATCTAATTATTCTTTATCAATAAAAACTGGTGAGGCAGATATCAGGATATGAACATGAATGATCAGAAAAGTAGTGGAAAAGAGACCACCTTTCTTTCTTTCTTTCTCTGTCATTCCTTTATCTAAAAGGGCCAAGACCCTCTCTAAGCCCTGCTCCACTACTTCCTGTCTATCTGTCCTCAGTCCGCCAAAACCTCTATGGTTAACTTTGGTCAGTAAATAACTAACTCTGGTTCAAAGCAATTTTTATTAGCAGTCTTGGGAGCATCAGAATGCAATCAAAATATCACATAACACATAAGTGAATTTCAGGCAAGATAGGCTGCATAGTAAGACCCTGTCTCAAAGGACAGCACACACAATAAAACTTCTTAAAGTATATAACCTCATTTTTACTTGGTGGGGTAGGTATTTAGTTTTGTTGTGGTGGTGATTGTTTTGGGAGACTGTTTCTATTTTACTCTAAAGGTTTACCTATTTTTATTTATGTGCATTATGTGTATGAGGCCAGAAGCTATTGCATCCCCTGGACCCAGAATTCCAGGCGGTTATAAGCTGCCATGTGGGTGCTGGGCACTGGATTCAAGTTCTCTGTAAGCTGCAAGTACTCTTAAACACTGAGCAACATTTCCAGCCCTTCTTTTAGATTTTAAATTATAATAAAAATATGCAACATAAAAATTACCAAGTTAAAAACATCCTTAGATGTACAGTTCAATAACATTAATCGTATTGTTTTATACTCATTAATACCATCTACTCTATAACTTTTTATCTTCTCAAATTTAAACTCTGTCACTATTAAATAATAACTAGCCACCCTATAGCCCATAATCCATGGCAATAAGCATACTACTTTTTACTATTCTAGCTACTTGATGTAAATGGAAAACATGCGGTATTTATCATTTTTCTGTTTGGCTTATTCCATTCAACATAATGTCTTGAAGGTTCATCTATGTTGTAGTATATGTCATAATTTCTCTCCTATTTTAAGGCAAATACCTTTACTCTCTTAGCCAACTTTCCAGTCCTCATTCTTCTCTTTTTAATATCTTCTAACCTCCTCTTGGTGTGAGGTATCAGAGCTGGCCTTCAGAATTCTAGGCAATTTGATAGAATATGGAAGAGGTACAATCCTTAGCAAGGTACCTAAGATACCAAGACAACTGAAGCACAGTACCAGTGTATAAAGATTAATTCATTTGTGGTATAGTCAAGGGAGTAAAGACCTGTAAATAACGAGGGTAATACACTATTGTGAGGGCTTTTGCACATGCATTGGGTATAGTGAGGACAAAAAGGAAGGAATGAACAATCTTAGAATGAGGCTGAGGAGAGTATAAGAAAATAAAGTCACATAAGATGCATTCATGATGGAGGTCTCCTTTAGATAGTTTGAAAGCCAGGGAGACATCTGCTCTCTAATATATTCATGAATATATTATAATCAGTGAGGGGTGAGGGGTACTTGGGGAATTGTAAGTGAGTGATCAGGCACCACACTCAGGGAGTGAGTTAAGAAGAGGAAGTTGAGATGTGAGACTAGGGTTGAACTAGGGCCACATTGAGTGCCACACTGAGTTCATATTGGGTAGTGACAACATAGACATGTTTCTGTGATTGCTCCATTGGGATACAGGAATATGACAGGAATCAAAGGGACAGGCTTCACAAAAGCTACTTAGGAGACTTTCTGAAAGAGATGGATATATCAAAATTAAGGGAGATATAGTGGCAATGTAAAAGGAAATGGTTGATCTGAAGATGGTTTCAAAGTTTTGGCAGTGGCTGAGATCATGAATAGATTGTTTACATAGTAGAGGAATAATCCCAAGACTGAGCCACAGAGCACCACTATGAGGTTGGAAAGATGGAGGGTTCAAACTAGAAAAAATATGCAAATGACTATAGAACCATAACCTATTGGGAGAGAAAAGTACTTCTTAAAGAAGAAAAGAACAACATGAATGCTTGGACCAATTAAGGGAAGTGGTTATATTGTAAGACCAGTGTAGTGTGATTATTTTACATTGTAAATAATTGTCCCACCTACTGGTTTAATAGAAAGCTCATTGGCTGATGGTAGACAGGAAGTATGGGCAGGGCTACCAGACTAAGAAAACTCTGGGAACAGGAAGGGCAGAACAGAGAAGCCAGAGAGACACCAGAGAGACATCACATTGAGATGCCAGCAGACTCAGAGGAAAGAAGTTGAAATGCTGCTCTGAGAAAAGGTACCAAGCTGCATGGCTAAACAAGATAAGAATCATAGGTTAGTTTAAGAGTATAGAGTTATTTATATGCCTGGGCCCTAGGTCAATCAGCATAAATTTAATATAACCCTCTGTGTATTACTTTAGGACTTTGGAACTGCTGGACCAGATCTCAGGGGTAGACCTAAAAGTCAAGTGTAGTTGCACAAATGAGACTCAGAGCCAAATATCGGGGGAAGGCTGAAATATCAGAGAGAGGAAGTATCACAGTCAATTCTTACCCTGCTGTCTTGCAACTTCCTCAGCCTAGTTCCTGGTCGCTTCTGCCAGACGCTTCTGCCAGACACTTCTGCCAGGCTTCTCCCAGTCACTTCTGTGTCTGCCTGGTTTCTACAGCCCTTATATATCCTATCCCATCCAGATTAGGATTAAAGGCGTGTATCCTTGAACTCACAGAAACAGAAGTTCTGTCTCTGGAGTTATGGGATATGGGTGTTGGTTGCCACTCCCAGGCTTTCCCTGTACTGGGGTTAAAGGTGTGTGGGATTGACTCAACTGTTTATGTTTGTATTCAAGGTTTAAGAATTTCCTGAGCTGTCTGCCTAGGATTTGACTGTGTGCTCTCTCCCCATTATTCAGGTTTTATTAAATATGTAATATATATCAATATATCCCCTTTTGTGTCAAAAATAAAAAAGAAAATTATAACTAACATAGGAAAACATATACAATAAGTACAATAATCACATACAATAATATACAAACAATAATTACATAAGGAGTGTCCAGTTCATTAACAATTGACAGATTCGAAGAAAGTATTCCATTATTTATCTATTTTGGTGAGTCTAAAGGATTGTATCTAATTCACTTTGTATCTAACTTGTATTACTAACTAAAATCTATATTTTGATGTATCTTAAACTTATGTTAGATTTTTTTTTCTAAAACTGTCACTAGATAACTATAACAATTAACTAACTCATCTTCAAATTCCTCAGAGACCCAAGAAGGAAATAATATTAAGCAAATAGCAGCTTCCAAAAATGTAAGAAACGAAACAGCTGGCTGCCTGGACAGTCACCCAAAGTTCTTCTGTGTTGTTGAAGTGTTCATCTTCAGCCTATAGGCCTAGCATGTCTGACAGACTTCTCTGGGCAGCAGGATATTCCCAAAGTTCTTTTTACCTTGTCTTGGCAAGGTTCAGCAATTCTTTTGTGTATTTCTCCTGTTTGTCTATTTTGAATATCATATTTTCAGCAGTCAAGGCTAGAGTATGTTCTTGCCCAGTGGCTAACTTTTGTCACAAAGAGGGTCAACTCAAATGGAGGAGTTTCCTTGATGTCCATAATCTTCTCTGAAGTGGATTGGCACTGCCAGGAGCAGATGTCTCATTGTCAAAAAAAAATAACCTATGTTTTTGAGATTTCTTAAATACCATATTCTATGGATCTCTGAAGTGCTTGAAGAAGACCTGTCCATCTAAAATATATCTGACTTTGAAAACATATCTAATATGACTATAAGTTTGATTGTAATGTCTAACTACTAACTTGCATTTCTTTGTATCAGAATTAGTTGGTAATAATGACTTTCCTGGACTAGCAATTTATATTACATTATATAATACCTTGAACAAATAGGAATATATGTACAGTGACAAAATCTCAACCTTATATCATTATACACAATTTGTATACAATATATAAAAAATAAAATCTAATGTAAAATATTTAAAACTAGTAACTTTTTAAGTAGATTCAACAATCTACCTTTATATCCTATTATATCTGTAACCCTTTTTTCTTTTCTTTTTTTAAAACAAGAACTATAAGTCTAATATCTCTTGTTTAGCTTTTTTCTAGCCATACCAATAACAATTTTTAACCAATGACCCTAAACAACAACAACCATTCATAACCCACTAAAAGACCAAAAACCACCCACCCCACCTCTTGGGAATGTGGGCGAAGTGTTCTTAAATTTTCTTCCTACTGTCTGGGAAGTGATGGCATCTTTAGGGGATCCTGAAAAGTGTTATTGTCAAGTCCTGAAATGTGTAGCTGTATCATCTGCTATCCAGTCTTTGCATAATAGGAAAGTGCACGGCTTGTCTCAGGTCCTGGCTAGAGTAGTCTGTGAAGCTGGTTCATCTCAGCTAGCCACCTTGAAAATGTCCCAAGCAGTTTGTAGCCCAAATCTGATTTTTGGTTGGTGTTTTTCAGCCTTCCTTTGTCATAGTCCATGTGATATCCTCGTTGTGGGGCCCTATCTTCCTTTTGTATACTTGCAGTTCACAATTAAGCATTATCATGGATCACTGCAGAAAACTGATAAAAGACTAAAACCTAACACAATATACAGAAAGCTTAATGCATACATCTTTATTCAGAATAAGATTAGTGACAATAGAACTGTCCCTTCTTTTTAGTCATTCTTCTATCCCATACCAGGTGGCTCTTCCGATATGATACAGAGATTTTGCCTTTTTCCTTTAACAAGTATGCTTGGGTTTAGAAAAGGAGAGAGCCACACTCCAACTCCAAAGCCAGCTTTAATTTATAATTTAACTGGGACTTATCAGTTATCTTGTAATTAAACAACTTATCTTGTAATTAAAGACAGAGGTTAAGAAGAAAGATTTTACCACATAGAGTATATTGGTACCAATAGATGCGATATTCTTTTGCTTCTGAATTTTTCTGGATAGCTTCCCTTCTGTTGTATGTGTCTAGATGTCCAAAGTATTTTAACTTCTTGAAGATGGGTATTTCTGGCTTTCCGTAAAGACAGAATCAAAAACCTTCCCCAACCCTAAATATTTGACAACAGCTTCCTAGGACACCAAGCTCAGAGGCTGTGAAGCTACCCTCTTCCTCTGGGAGGACTTCTGCATAGTCCTCCTCCTTGAAGTGTATTCACAGCAGGTAAACTTAGATCCCTATACCTATACTACTCAAGTTCTTTCACTGCCCATCCTGCAATCCACACTGAGCCTCACTTGGACTTTGGGGGTATTCTAATTCAGTGGATGATCCCCAACAGCTCAAGAGGCTTTGCAGAGTAGAATTCATTGCCAGTTATAGTCACACACAAATGGCTTCCCCCAAATGCCCCATGAATTCATTCAGGTATATACTCCATGAATTGAAAGCAAGAGATTGAAGGCTGAATTACATGCCCAAAGCCACAGTACTTTATAATGTGATTGCATTTGGAGGCCGGACCTTTGAAGAGGTCACTAAAGTTAAGTTCTGAACCAGTATGACTGCTGTTTTTAAAGATACCAGGGAAAAATGTTCACAGAGGAAAGGTCATGTGTAAAGAGGCAAGAAGAGCATAGCATGGTCATCTACAAACCAAGAAGAGAGACTTTAGGAGAGACCAACCCTACTGTAACTTGCTTTTGGACTTCTAGCCTCCATAAAAGTGAGAAAATATACATTTGTAGTTTATGTTACTCCGACTGTGGTACTTTGTTATGAAAAAACATATATATATATATATATATATCCATACAGAATTAACCAACTGAAGTTACCTCATGAGACTTTATAGAGGCAGATTAGGAGTCTGGGGGCTGAAGTGAAGGGGAATGGTACACTGACTAATGTATATAGGGCTTCCATTTGGGGTGACAAACAGGTTTTGTAAATAGAAAGAAGTAACCATTACAAACCATTGTGAATGTAGTATAGGACACTATATTAAGCTTTAAAGTTGTTATATGGATTTGACTTCATTTTAAAAGATAGGCATAACTATACAAGATAATCCTTATCAGGAATATACAATGTGAAGATCCTTGTTATTATAGAAATTTAGGTGTAGTGCTAAGGAAAAAGGCTGTTCATTTGTGTAAATATATAAAAGTTACACATAAACCAGAACAACATACCAGTGCAAACCTGTGTCCAAAACTTATCCACTCCTTTTCTATCAGAGCCTCAAATCCTTTAATGGTCCGGTAATAACTGTCCAACATCAGCATTGCCAAAGATGTGAGTTGGGATGTTCGGTCCCACCCATCACTGCAGTGGATCACCACAGAAGTTTTCCCAGATTCTATTTTATCAGCAATTCTTACTGCCCCAGCAAGCAGCACCTTAAGAAAAGAAGGTAAAATAGGCAAGACTTCACTAATTGTTAACTTATGTATAAGATAATTCTGTGAAAAAGTTTGGATGTTATGGCCCATAAACCATATAAGAATGTCATCTAGGGCTGAGTCCCTAGGCTCCAGCCCCAGTACCCCAAACAAAACAAAAGACAAAACAAACAACAACAAACTATAAAATTAAGAATCAATAAAAAATGTTAGAAACATGTGTTTTTTTTTTTTTTAACTATGAAAAACAATCAGGGCTGGAAAGATGGCTCAGGGGTTTAGAGTACTGGTTGCTCTTCCAGAGGTTCAATTCCCAGCAACCACATAGTGGTTTACAACCATCTGTAATGAGATCTGGTGCCTTCTTCTGGTGTGCAGATGTACAGGGATACAGAATGTTGTATATATAAAAAATAAATAAATCTTTAAAGAAAACAATCAAAGTAAATGGGGTCCTTTATTGAAGGATCACAAGGTTCTGTCAAAAACCTGACTTACTAGGTATGGTGCACACCCGAAATCCCAGCATTTGGGAGGTACGTTCAGACTAGTCCAGTTATGTAGTGAGTTTAAAGCCAGCCCAGACTCCACAGAAAGACTCTGTCATTTAAAAACAAAGAAAACTTGGGGCTGGAAAGATACATATTGTTCTTGCAGTGTTTGGTTCCTGGAACTTAAATCATGCAGCATACAAACATCTGTAAATCTATCTTCAGGGGATCTAATAAGTCATCTAGCCTCCACAGGCACAGATGCTCACATGTGCATATACCAACCTCACATATACATATAATTAAAAATAAGATGAAATCTTTAAAAAAGGAAGGAAGGTGATGGCATCAAGGGAATCAGAAGATCAGGGGACCTTCAGCTAAACAGCAAATCTGGAGATTAGCTTGGCCTACCTGAGGCTCTACCTCAAAGTTAATTATTTATTAACTAATAATTAAAACAATATGATTTTTTTTGTCAGAAAAGCTCTCCACCAAGACCATATTCTAACTGTTTCCATGAGGAATCTTCAAAAGCTCTCATGCACAGCCAAGATGCAATAATCTGTGGTGTTGAAAAACCACTTAAAAATAGAAATATTTATGACAGATGTTAGATGTCTGAATTGGCAATTTAGATAAAAGATTAAATTTCTTTACCCTTATGTATTCCAGCCAATGTGTCCCATCCACATTGGATAGCCACCGTGATTCATCAATAGAAGGGTACACGATCTCCTTTAATTTACGAAGGGACTCCCTCATCACATGAATATTGTGAATCTCCAAAAACACAAGTTCTGCATTGGGGTAAGCACTTTCACTTTCATATCCTCCACCCTTTGCCTATAAAAAATAAAAACTATACATCATTTCTTCTGAAATTAACTTTTCTACTGTTTCTATTGTAATCAGACACAGACCACTAAAGAGGCAATAAACTCTTCTACCCTTGTATGGTTGCCCAAGAACTGCTAGAATACAACAGGGTACCATGCATTAGTAGAACAAACCAACAGAAATGTGTCATCTCACTGCAGTACACCTCCATATCTAAGTTCTCAAGGCCAAGAGGCTGAAATACAGGTGCTACAGGGTCAGACTCCCTTTGAACCTTCTAGAAGAATGTGTTATTTACATTTCTCATTTGCTGTGACAAAATATTTTGCAAAAGTACTTAAGGAAGGAAAGTAGCTCACAGTCTAGAAAGAGTAGTGACACATGTGAGAGGTAGCTGGTTACACTGATGAATACTGCTGCTTAGATTACTTTCTCCTTTTTATTCACTCTAGGACCTCAGCCTAAAGAATGGGGTTGTCCACATTCAGAGTGAGTCTTCTGTCCTCAGTTGAACCTCCCTTGAAACATTCTGAAAGCCATACCCAGGAGTGTGTCTACATGATTTTAAAGCCCATCATTTGATGATCAAGATCAACAACCAGAGAGAATACTTACTATTCCTTGGCTCTCCTGGATCTTAGTAGCCCTAGGCATTCTAGGTTTATACACTCATTGCCTTAATCTCTACTTACATGTTTACAACTGATCTTCTTCCATTTGTCTCTATCTCTGTTGTCCTTATAAAAAATACTTGTTGGGCTAACAAGATGACTTAGTAGAGAAGGCACTTACCACCAAGCCTGACAATCTAAGTTTTATTAATACCTAGGACCCATCTGGTAAAAAGAGAACCAAATCCAGCAAAGTTGTCCTCTGCCCTGTACATGTAAGCACACACACACACACACACACACACACACACACACGGGGTGGGGGGCACGCACGCGTAATAACAAAGCATGTGTGTCATGCTGACTTAAGGTCCATCCTAATCCAATATGACTTTGGTTTAACTTGATTATATTTATAAGAAATCTTTCAAAATACACACATTCAAATTACTAGGAATCAAGACTTCCATGCATCATTTTATTGAGGACACAATTTAAGCTTTAATAATACTCCTTTACCCATTATGATTTTAAAATCAGTACCAACTGGCTCTTATTCAAGATTCCTTCTGCTAGCGTCATTTATCTACCAAGAAAATGTCATACTACCACAAAATTTCTGCATAACAAAACAGTTTGGAGTTCTGAAACCATAAAGTTTCTTAACAATTTAATAAGAGAAAATAAATGTAAAAAAAGGAAGATAAAGATTACCTCTTAGTGAACTTATAAAAAAAGAAACCTGGTCTGTAGCTAGCTTATACATTACAGAGGTCAATATTCAAAACACATTTATATGAGAGTGCAGAGAAAATGCTGGGAATGTAAAAAGTTAGAGCTGCTATAGAAAACAATTTGATGATTCCTTGAAAGTTACACAAAGAATTCCTATATCATCCACCCACTATGAACATTTGTGTGTAAGTTTTATTTAAATTCCTGTTCTGAATCCTTTAGCTTATATATCCATAAATGTAAGTGTGGCATCACAATAACCAATAGGGATAAACAATTTAAATATCCATCAACAGATAGTTAGGCAAATAGAATATAGTCTCTTTAAACAATGGAATATTATTCACCTATAAAAAGAATAAAGTACAGGTGCTACAAATAGATTAATTTTTAAAATGAGTGAAAGAAGACACATGCAAAGGAGTACGTATTTAAATGTATCCATTTCTATGAAGTGTCCAATTCAGGATAATATATACAGATAAAAAGCATATTAATTCATGCTAGAAGCTGGAAAAGGGAAACGGAAACTGACAGCAAATGGGTACAGAGTTTCAATTTTGGGAGGGATGGATTCTGACAGTAGTGCTACTTTTATTGTACTGTGCATATATTAGAAGTCATTGAAGTATAAACTAAGGAGTTTTGTGTTACCTGAGTTTTATCCTAATAAAAAGGTAAACATATGTATAACATAAAGACATGTTATTAACTTAATCTGCAACCAACTATCCAATGTATACAAATTTCCTGCCTTAGCTTAGCACTGGAACAATAATGACTAAGTAGAGACTCTGGGACTCTGGTCTTTTAGGCTTTCCAGGTCTGGTACGGTGGGCAGAGGAGATCAGGATCAAGGGCAGCACAAGGCTGAAGGTCCTCTGCTCTAAGACAGTTCAGGAAGGTACAGATACCTGGACAACCAAAAGGAAAGAAGGCACAAATCAGAGAGTACAGAAAAGAACACCTAAGACAAATAGGGAACAGAGCTGGAAAGTACATGGCTTCCTGAAATGAAGGTAGGTTCTTCACAGAGTGTACCAGGACAATGGTAAGGATGATGAATGATAAAATCAGAGAGCATTCAGGGACTAGATGACATGAGTGAAGAGGACCAAACAGTAGAGAAATGGGGTTATATTGGGAAGGGCCTAGGAGGGTGAGACACTATGTGGGTAAATTAAGCACAGAGATGCAATATGGCTGAAAGAAGTAGGGCCTAGATGGACATCTAATTAGAGATATTTACGAAGAACCACACAGTGGTGATTTGTAAAAATGGGAGTGGTACCTCTCATCTTGTGGAATAGGTTAAGTAACTGGTGGAGCAAACTTCAGGAGTATCTAAGTCCAAGCCACAGATCTAGTTGTTCTGCCAAACTATCTCTTAGGTGAATTTGAGTTTACTCTAAGGTTTTGATGGCCAAGTAGAGATGCCAAACATGGGGGTTTAGTCTAACCTCGGGAGGGTTCAGAGATGGATACACTGCTATGTGCAACTCAGCATACAGACATTGTTTAAAGTCCTCAGAGTAGATGACATTGGGAGATTGGTATAGAACAAAAAGGGAACTCCAAACAAAGGAGAGCAAGAAGGCCAGGCTGTATAGTAAGAAGAACTTCGAGATTAAGATGAGAGAGGTTTATGAAACCACAAAAACCAAGAGAATGGAGTGGTCCATCTAAGGTTATTAATGATGACAGAAAATGTGAATGCTTCTTCAGTGATAGCCACTATACAAGTAGGAGATTGACCTTTTGGTAGCTGCAGTTAATTAAGGAAAGACAAGGAGCAAGCTCACAAGTGAAAATTGAACACATAAACACACAGGTCAGATGATAATGGTGCTAGTCATCATTCTTCTTGCCATTCTTATATATAAAACAAACAAACAAACAAACCCATGTCCTATCACATTGTTGGATAGGTATTCAAACTGTTAGGAATATTCTGCCCAACTCTCTGACTATATAAGCCAGCTCAAGTGCCATCTACTCTGAAAGCCCTAGCTAAATTTATGGCAGGACTAGCCATTCCACCTTTCCTTCCTAAACAAACAAAGCTTACTCCTCCTATTTATCATCTCTCAAATTATTTGTCTGTGTTATTTTCCCAGCACATTGCCCCTACTAGGTGCTCATTAGATATGTTACCCAAGTGTCATATTACAAGTATGAGTGAGATGGTAATGAATGAAATGGTCAATTGAAATTTTACTTGAGGAACTTAATGGATCCCCAGGAAGGGGGAGTAGAGAAGATCTCTTGAGTAAATTGAGATCATACTGAGTGAGGGGAAGAAAGAGATGTGGGAAGAGAACATGAGAGAATGGAATGGTTGAAAGGAGTGATCAACAGAGAGGGAGAACAAAGAAATAGGAGCCTTGATACAGGGAACCATTGTAGGGTTAAGAGAGAAAGCTGGTGCTAGGGAAACCTCCAAGATCCCACAAGATGACCCCGACTAGGACTCCAAGCAATGGTGAAGAGGGGGCCTAAACAGGACTTCCCCTATAATCAAATGAATGACCACTCTAAGTGTCATTATACAACCTTCATCCAGCAATGGATAGAGACAGAAGCAGAGATCTATAGCTAAGCACCAAGTCAAGCTCCCAGCCCAGCTGAAGAGAGTGAGGAGCAATTATATGAGTAAAGGAATCAGGATTATGAGGAGGAGACCCACAGATACAGCTGCCCCGAGCTATTGGGAGCTCACTGACTTTGAAATGACAGCTTTGGAACCTTCATGGAAAGGAATTAAACCCTCCAAATGTAGATGGCAGTTGAATGGCATGGGCAGCTTGTGGGGCCTCTAGCAGTGGGACCAGAGTTTATTCCTGGTGCATAAACTGGCTTCTTGGAACCCATTCCCTACAGAGTAACACCTTACTCAGCTTTGATACTGGAGGGAGAGCCTTGGTCCTACCTCACCTGGATATTCCAGACTGATCTGACTCACTTTGGGATTCCTTGCCCTCCCTGGGGAATGAATGAGGGGATAGAGTGGGGGAGAGGTTGAGGGAGGAGCAGGAGGACGGAAGGGGAAGCAGTGGTGGGTATGGGAAAAAACCTTTTTAAATAAAAAAGGAAAGAAAGTGGGAAGCTATTCAAATTAAGGGGTGATCTTAAAAGCCTCTAAGCATTTAATATAAAGAAAAATTAACATAATCAGATAAATATCAGCTCACAGATATTTATTGAAATCTTATTACAGTCTCTCAAAGCTGGAAGCAATCAAAGCATCCTGTAATGCCTGAATGGAAGACCAAATGTGATATTCTTATACAATGGAATATGACTGAGCTATAAAAGTAAATAAATTCTAACAAGAGAGAAATTTTACTTGAGGAGAAGATAAAGTCCTCTGACTAGTGAAGGTATGTCTTCAGGTACAGACTATTAGAAAAATGTCCATGGGGGAAGAGAAATGACACACATCAAAGACTTTTCCTATGTGGATAACAGGTACCAAGAGCTTGATCTTCAAGTTCTCATTCATATAATGGACTCATCTTTCTTTAGCTCATGAGACTAAACAGGAGCCACATATAAATATGTTTGTACCACATCCCATTTATGTGAATACTGCTTTATGTGATTTATGGAAATTTTATATGTTTGTAGTTTCATACAGCTGAGTCAATTCTAAGTATATATTAATATGTGTAAATATAGAAAATATATGAATTAGTTAAATAAACAATAAATTTATTAGAGGAGCTTCTAAGGGGCATATGGTTGTTTACCTAGAATAAATACTCATTTATGCAGTTCTCTTTCTGAGGCTTTGATTAATTGAGTCAGCATGACAAAACTGTAGAGAAGTAATGAAACAAGATTCCAGCTAATATAGAATGTTGAAATGAAACAAGATTCCAGCTAATATAGAATGTTGAACATAGTCCATAGAGTATTAAAGAGGGAGGTACAGCAACAAACTACATCAAAAGACTCACAGCTCACATAACAAGGAATTCAACGGCCTGTTCTAAAACAATGAAAACTTAGAAAGTACCTGTAAAAACAACAATAAAAAAATAAAAACCAAACAAACAAAAGCAAATTTTCTACAAGGCTACTGAAAATATACCTTGTTGGTATCAGCAACACTGTTTTGTCGGGCATCGAAGATGATAAGTTTATGTGATTGTGCATTAGCATCCATTATTGTCTGCAGGTATTTTTCATCTTCTTTGCAGCGTTTATCATTAGGACCCACCAATGGCTGGCTGCAACGTGAAATTGTTGCCTGACTTTCTGGGTGAATCCATGACAACACCTAATAGTTTTGAAGCAAGACACAAAAATATCTGCTGATAGATATCATTCATCAAACAATATATGATCTAATTAACTGGTAAGAAAAGTAAAATCTCTCCTAAAGACTTTCCTCACAGTTCTGAGTAGGTAAGCTGGTCATAGCACTGTAGTGCTAGCATAGCACTGTAGATGCTTAATGTGTTGATCATACTAACAGAAATTTGACTAGACACTCTAAAAAAATCCCTTTTTGCCTTTGAAATTCTATCATTTTAAGTAAAATAAGTCAAACTATTACTAAAATCTAGTCCCTATTTGACTGGGTAGTTTTGTATGTTTCTAATACAAAAAATATCAGTATCTCTACTATTATGTTAAAAACTTGTTGTCAAGAGGTATGTTTTAAATAAGGTTTATTTTGTTAGAATCACTTATAAAAGGAGGTTTTAGTAACATGTCAAGTCGTCGTACCGACCCGCAGCCTCGCCACCAGGGACCGGAAGCCCCGCCTCTTTTTTAGCTCTTTGTTTTTGTCTTTGTAGGTGTCGTTTTAGAGACTATGTCTCTCTCAGCCTTGTGTTTTGTTATAACTTTTATATTTGTATAATTTATGATTTTTTGTTATATCTTTTTGTTTTGTTTAAATAGGAAGGTTTTAAACTAGGTATAAAACTATATATTATAGGGATCATCATAAGACAGTGTCTGGGAAAGAAGAAGGTACTAACATAAGTGAGGTCAAACTACTGTTAACAAACAACAACTATAAAGTGTAAGTTAATATTTAAAATGTTGATATGAAAAAATGTATAGGGATTGTTTTAAGGTTGTTTATTTTAAATAATAGAGTTTTAAGACTTGAGTGTTTTTGTTGGAATGTGAAGTAATAACAACTTTAACTATTTAATTTTTAACACTGTCAAGACTTGAGAAGGAAAATATATATCTAAAGTTGGAAGCATGAAGTAACTTTTAGAATCTAGGAGAAGACAACAACAGTTAACTACTTGGACAGTCATTTATTATTTTTTTGTGTAACGGGAGCATTTATTTTTGTGGCTACTGGCCTATGATATTTGACAAGTTTTTATAGAAGCAGGGTATTTTTGGTAGGACTGTCTTATTTTGGCTAGGCAGGCTTAGGCAGTCTTTATTTTTTATTTTGTAGGTCTATTTTGGACAGTGAGCATGCTGACAGTAGTGGGGGCAAGTGTAGTCTTTTGTCCCTTAGGCCATTATTTGTCAAATTAAACAATCTCTTTGCAAGATGTCTGTGATGTTCAACACCACTTTGAGAAAGGAACGGTGATGCCAGGAGTTGTCATGTCTCTTAAGGCTAAATTTGAGATAATAAAATCTTGAATGTTATATTTTTTTGGTCTATGAAGTGGTTGAAGGCGCCTATTTATTTGGTATATTTTGACATGTTTTTGAAAAGCCTGAGTATCTTGACTGTTAGGTGATAAATCTGAGTAACTATAATTTGTAATTTTAATTAACTAAGAAAGTGAGGCTAACATTGTAAAAATAGGCATTTTAAAATGAGTGTATAGCTCTTTTAAATAATTTTAAGTATAACAATCTTAGGAAAATTGACTAAAATATACATTTTTTATCAAATGACAACAATATTTTAACTATATATTATTATATATAAAAATATATCTAAACAGATTTATATAAAACAACTTGTGTGTATAGTATAACAAATGTTATGACTATCATAAATAATTAGAAGTAGAAATTGCATTATGGAAATGACAATGTACTTAATATACATCAATGTGTAAAATATTTTAGACAGAGGTAAACACGTGTAAAATAGGGCAATTATATATTTAACTTTGTATCAATATATATTATCTCAATTAGACATATAGATTAATTTTTTATTTATGTCAATATACAAACATTTGTATCATGTTTAACTTTGTATCAATATATATATTATCTAAATCAAACATATAGATTGATTTTTTATTTGTATCAATATATAAATATTAGGAGACAAAAGCCGCGGGCGCACAGACCAAGTTCCAAACCACCGGCGCCACACGTGCGCCAGGCACAAATCTCCAGACCCAACACGGGTCAGGAAAAACTTTCTACAACACTCTACAATGATATAAATAGCAAGGGAACATCTCATATTAAAAAAATTCTATAACTATGCCACCAGATCTCCCATTTTCCTGCAGTAGTCAAGTGACAAGAGATTATTCTGATGTAAACTCTGAACAAAAACCATTAATTCCTTCTGGGCATGTATCTACAGCAATGCACACAACAGGAAGAAAGAAACTTTTTTTTTTTTTTTTTTTGTCCAGAGTGAATGGTGGAACCAATGAAATAAACTGTAGTGGAACAGCATGTTTATTCTTCTTACCCCTCTATTATTCTTGGCTATATCTGGAGGGCAAAATTTAAAGTACCTTTGTATTTAAAAATAGGACATATACAAGAAATAGCATATTTAAAAATAGGACATATACAAGAAATAGCAATGCCTATTACTTACAGGGACTCTGCCTTTCGCTCGAAAGGCTGACACTTTTGAAAGGTCATCATCTTTTACACTAGTTGGCACAACAATGACAGCAGGGTAGGTATCGCAGATCTCATAATTACTGTTTATTTTGGATATTTTCCAACTTTCATTTGGCAAGCCCTGTAAGGTGTTAGAGAAGGTAGAAGGGAAAATACTAATCTCTACTTTGTAAACAAACAAACAAAAGTATGAATCACATCTGCTTCTTATTTTAAATGGAAATTTGTTTATAACTTGTTCATTGTATCTTAACTAAAAATGCCTCAAGTAAAATTTAATGGTAGTTTGAATCCTTATTCATCATTTTTATGAAATCTGTAATAAAAACAACTAGAAGCAGATGGCTTGAAAATACAGCACTTGGCTAGTATGTACAGGTAAGAAGACAGAAAGACATGCAGGAATGCAGCAGCAAGGCAGGTAGACAAGCAAGAAGAAAAAAAAAGAGGAAGAAGACTTTAAGGGGAATTCTCAAAAATCTTGAGTTTCAAACCCTTGTCCACACGTCCTAGAAGTTCCCCCTGAAAATGATGGCTAAACACCAATGGAGTCAAAATATGGCACAGAATAGGTACCCAGGAGATTAAAACCAACAAGGTATTAAAGTTAGGCCTACATACAATTTGTTGTACAGCTTTTACTCTTCTGCTATATATCTAACCAAATGTTTAAGTACAAAAAAATACTTAAGCTACCATAGTTCATTTGACAATTGACATACTCTACCTGTCTCTTATATTCAGATACTGGATCATAAACTTTCCAGCCATTAACTGGAAACTTTTCTTTATAGTTGAATGCAAATAACACCTGTATATAAAACCCATAAAATACATGTCAGATTTTGTGTTAGAACAATTTTAATCTGCAAATTTTAAAGTAACAAATTAGAAACTTTTAAAATAATTATTACACAGAAGAGGTAGAATTCAAATATTTGAACTTAGCAACATAGAGAAAAGATAAAGGCAACATCTAAAGGGATGTGCAAATATGGAATTATTGGATACCCATACATGAATTCAGGAAAGGTTTACTTTCCTGTACTTGCCTGCCCATTAGAAAGAGGAAAAGCATGCTTGTTGAGGTTTTCAAATATCCCAAGTTTTCGTTGTTCTTCCTGCTTATATGCAAGTCTCAGGTTCCTCATATCCTAGTAAACAATGAGCACCTGTTAGACAGATACCCTGTCATAAATACATATAAGATTTTTATTTACCCCCATTTTGTACTCTACAGTTCTACAACTAACAGAAAACAAATTAACAAAAAAATTTCCAATGAGATTTGAAAATTAAGGAAACTGGAATAAACAGGATATGTGTGTGTGAAGGATATCAACAAAATAAATAATTAAGAATGCTGATGCTGAGGCTGAAGTGTAGCTCCCCATAGTTGATGGCTTCTGACAGAGGGTAGGGTGGGTGGGGAGGACTCAATTTTCTTTAAAGATCTAGCCACTGGGAGTTTGACCATGCTCCAATAAGTATATTGGCAACATAAACTGAACCTCATGGGGATTTTTTTGTAGGGGGAGGAAACAAACATGAGAGGGTGGACATGGGAGGAATGGGAAGTGGGTATGATAGGGGTGAATTATACAAAATTCACAAATAATCAATAAAAATATGTTGTGGGAAAAAGAATCCCCCACATACAAAGAATGTTTTCACACAAAAGATGAGCCATCACACTCTGTGCACTTACTGGCCAAAGATATGCCATGTAACATATTGTTCAGATTAAGTTGCTGAAAGAGCCAACTACCTAATTAACTTCATTCATGAAAAAGAAATGTTGCAGATTCTTCCCCCTATGTATTCACTGAAAGTAGTCTGTAACATGTGGAGACTATAGTTCTTAGCAATGTCCTTGTAACAATATAATGCTGTTTCTTAAAATGCCCTCCTTTGTCCCAATACCTTCCCTGATGGCCTAATGCCCAACCACAAGTTATCAGGAACTAGTGCATCAGACCTAGCTCTTAATGGTGTGATTTCTTCCCATGATAGTGTATTAAGCATTGCCTCCCAGTATTTTAAAATCTATGTTCCTGTCAACTAAACACAAAAAATATCATTCTTCTTGAACATCAAAACAAAATTTGAAAGTAAATATAACAACAAACAAAAATAGTATTTTGGGAAGTAAAGTTCAAGGCCACATAAAGATGGCAGATAAACAAAGAGTCTAGATTATGTTTGTTGTGTGTCCTTTTAATTTTTTAACATTTAATGAGCTAATTGCAGAGAGACAATTGATTGCTAAGGCTGCTAAGTTAAACCAATACTTATATTTTAAAGATGTCTTGACTTTAAAATCTGTTTATAAAAATATGTTACTTAAAAAAAGAGTTTCTGCTTTTGTCTCCACAAAAGATCAAAACCTATAGATTGGTTCTAGACAAATGTGGTTCCATCTGCCAAGGCCACCTGAATAAACATTCTCAGCTTCCAAGAAGCCAGTTGAGATGATCCACTTCAAAACCCGATGACACCATCGTCCTTTGACAGCAAAAAATAATAAAAAAAAGAAAGCTTCGTCTAATTTCCCAAAAATATTACTTATTAATGTTTGTTTTCATTATAAATGGTTAATGGTCATAGTCAATTTCTTAAAAAAAATTAAAAAAAAGATATGATATAAAAATGATTAAAAAAGATAAATAGATTTTGGTTTATTGATACAAACTTAAGGTCAATTTTGTTACGTTGTATATATTTTTCTACTCTTGATTAAGATATGATGCTGATATAACTCATTTAAAATTATAATGTATAATTAAAAAATATAGATTAATGGTCATTTATGATAAGCAAACTTATAGTCATGTTAGTTAAGTTTTTATAGGTATACAAAGATATATTTCAATTAAATAAATAGTCTTCAAAAACTTCAAAGACATACAAAATATGACATTTAAGATATTTTAAAAACTTAGACTTTTCTGGACAGTGAAATAGGTCTGTTCCTGGCAACACCAATATATTTTTTAAAAAAAGATGGGCGTTAAAAAAACTTCATGTAGAATTTACTTTGTGACAACAGTTAGCCACTAGACAAGAAACTGTTCTGGTATTGACTGCTTGACAGTAGGGTTAGGGTTAGGGTTATGGTTAGGGTTAGGGTTAGGGACATGCAGGTTCCATTAAAAAGTGACCTCTAAAAGTTGACAAAACAAGCCGAGATGGTCCTTCAGATTCCTGCTTTGCAAAAAACATTGCCAGACTTTCTTCAAGACACAAAGAAATACAACTGATAGACTGTGTCAGATTTCCTGCATCACTAAAAGGTGTGCCAGAGACTTTGGGCCATATAGGCTAAAGATAGATGCCCCAACATTACAAAAGAACTTTGAGTGCCTGTCCAGGCAGACAAAAATCATCTCTGTCATTTTCTAGACTTTAAAAGTTGCTTACACTTCCTGTTTACTTGCATAATATTATATCTTTCTGTGGTCTTTGATGTGATTAAAGGTTTAATAATTGTAGATATAGTTCCTTTTAGTTTAAAAGATATATTAGATATAAAACTTTAGACTCACAATGATAAGATAGATAATAAAATATTCTCTTTAATTTTGTAAATACAAATAGACTAGACATTGTGGCTATAATTCCTATTTGAGAGCTGTTCTATATATAATTTTACTATATAAAAATTAAAACCTTCCTTTTTAATTAGATAAAAAAAAATGTGGTAGAATGTTTTCTGTATGATGTAAATAAAGAACTGTTTGGGCCCATCCAAGGCACCGTAGAAGTGGGTGGAGAATCAGAGGCAGCCAGGCAGGTAGAAGGGTGGAGTTAAGTTAGTTGCCTTCCGACCCACAAGAGGAACAGACATGTAGAGGTACCGGCCAGCCACGGGCTGAGCCACGTGGTGGGCAAATCAATAGAAATGGGTTGAATTAAGATGAAAGAGCTAGCTAGTAATGGGCATACGAAGTGGGCCAAACAGTGTAAAAGATATAAGCGTGTGATTTCATTTCTTTGGGAGACAAAAGCCACCGCGTGCGCCAGGTTACAAACTCTGGGCACAAACCTCCCGGACCCAAAACAGGCCGGGCGGGGGGGGGGAACATTTTACAACAAGTTCTTATGATATTTATAAAAGCTAAAGAATGACAATAACCTAAATGTCTACTAGTAAATTATATAGCTGAATAATGTACAGGGAAGCTAAAGATCTGCTGAAAAGAAGCTATATCTCTATATGCACTGGTCCAAAGAAATTCCAAAATACAGTCATAGGGAAAGAAAGATGCAGAGCCATGTACACACTATCAATGACTTTTTATTTTATTTTCCTTTTAGACATGGTCTTACTTACACAACTTTGGCTGGCATGGAGCTTGCTATATAGACCAGGGCAGCCATGAATTCACAGAGATCTGCCTGCCTCTTGAATGTTGGTATTAAAATTATGTGCTTTCTTGTTGCACATTGTTTCTTTCAAAGAAATGTTTCCATGTACAAAGTATCTATGCAGTCTTATATTGGTAACTATGTCTATAGGTAGTGTTAGAGTGGGAGAGAAAGACTTAATGTTTTACTATCTACAGCTTTTGTACTTTCAAATTTGGTAACTACGTCTATAGGTAGTGTTAGAGTGGGAGAGAAAGACTTAATGTTTTACTATCTACAGCTTTTGTACTTTCAAATTATGAATCATATTTAAAAAATAAAACTCAGGCTAGAGATGACTCAATAGATAAGAGTGCTGGCTGTTTTTCCAGATGTATCTAAGTTCAATTCCCAGCACCCACATGGCAGCTCACAACTGATCAGACATGCTTTTCTGGCCTCCAGTTACCAGGCAGATATTCAAAGTAGTCAAAACACATATATATAAAAAAATAAGCCATGTGTGGTGGTACATGTCTTTAATCCAAAGCACTCAGGAAGCTAAGGCAGAAAGAACTCTATTCGATTGAGGCCAGCCTCTGTTTACATAGTGTACAGCAGGCTTTCCAAGGCTACACAGTAAAAACTGACTGTGAAAACAAACAAATAAACGAAAAAACTAATAACAAAATAAATAAAAATAAATCCCCACATATTATGAGGTTCTCAGGCATAAGCTGGTAACCTAGTTTTGTAATTCCAGGCTATGAAGCATTTAAATCAGCTGTCAGCAAATATCCCTGTCAGTCATTAAAACTACCTACCTTAGTAAAACAGCCACAAGAAACGTGTCAAAGTAGCATCCTTTCCTGACATGCCTGCTTTTCAAGTCACAATGGCTGTGCACATACCCTGGCAACTCACTTTCTGTTTAGAAATGCTCAGGAGTAACAGCTTTCTAAGCTCTGCAAGAGTGTATGCAATAAGTGTGGCATATAGCTTATTGGTAGAACATGAGATTAGAAAATGAGAAGCCCTTGGCTCTGCCTACCCAGGAATGGTGTGAGAAGGAAAGGGAAATGAGATTTATTGACTTTAGTGTGTGTGAGAAAATAGGCATTGTAACAAATAAGAACATCAATCCCAAGTTTAGAAGAGGTCTTGACAATTCTGCAGGCAGGATATATCTCCTGGTACATTAGGTTAGCTTTTAGTAAACTGTTAAAGAGGTAAAGTCATCAGGCATAAAAACCTATTCATTAAAGTTATCCTATACATTCCTATATACCATCTTGAAGAAAGTGAAAAGAAAAAAATTGATAGTTCAAGGTAGAAAGTTCCAATGTAACAAAGAATCATCAATCACAATATTTCTAGAAAAGATTTTCCCTTAGGTTAAGTCTTTGACCATCTACCATGTTGAAAAGTACTTGTAAAACTGTGAAAAGTAGTATTGAACTCTACTTTCCATTTAGTTTCTCTGAGATGTGACAGACAAATGATGACAACACTTAGGTTTTAGGTTAATTAGAAACATTTCAGCTTTCAAAAAGGATTGCTTTGATGTGTTATACAACGGTTTGCCTTCACATAAGATTTGAAGAAATTGTTGCCCTGAAAATAGTACAAATCATTCCTATGTTCCAAAGACCATAAGTGTCACAAGTCAGAAAATGTTCAGAGTGGACTGCTTCATGCCAGTGTTCACTTGTGTCTGCAGCCTACCTTGCACACAATCTCTATACCACAAGAATTATCCCCATGGCTCTGAGCACCAATCTTCTCAACTCTGCTGATCACTCCAAGGGGAACATCAAGGATGAAATGTGGGTCCTAGGTTTAAAAATTAAACACCTATCAAAGTCAGTACACAGAGTTTTCATGTTTTAAGTTGCTCCAGTGTTATAACATATGACTGTTTAACTTCGTAATGCAGTTATTTTTGCCCCAGATAAGAAGCATCTCAGAGACAGTATACCTCAGAAGGTCTATACCCAGACCACAGTGACACATCCCCTCCAAATATAAGTACAACTTTAAGAATTTTGATTGAGACCCAATGTCTCTTCAAACTCATTGACATGTAGTTTCCCTGTGATGGGCATTCATGAGACTGTTTACTTTCTTCTTTCACTGTTCAAAAGATTATAAAACCAAAGCATACTTTAAAAACTTACCCTTTCAACATTTTTGAAGTACATTTTAAAGTCCGTCACTGTCAGAGTTCCACTCACTGCTCCCATAAATGGGCAGATATACATGACATCTTTCACTGAAAGAAAAAAACCAAGGTAGCAAAGACTCTTACAGACTTATTCTTCAGTAACTTCCAGTATGAGCTTCTGCCAAGGGCCATAGGAGCATATAGCAGATGACAATTAATATTTTACAGGTTGTTCTACCAGATGAATAATTCTGTGTTGGGGAACCCCACTAGGCAAAGTCCGTGGAGGAGGAGGAATTCCACGAAACAAAATCCATGGAGTGGCCAACTCGCCAGTTGTTTCCTGTCTGTAACTTTCTCAGGTGCCACTGCTATGCCTCTTTAATAAGAACAACTGTGGGTTTCTTTCTGCAGCTCTTCGGTAATGTGTTTTACATCGTTGGGCACACTAACAGTTGTGGATAGTTAAGTGTGATGTATAGAAATAATACCAGAATATTCTTATTTACTGACACAGAAAAGTAACAGTATTTTCAATCTCAAAAACAGCTAATTTTAGACTGCAGAACAATTTCAGACAGACTAAACTGCTCCTGCAGAAAATATACAAAGGCTAATTCCCAGGTGTTGTTTATTGCTAAATCAAAGCCAGACTGTTTTGAGACATAACCCCTTGCAATAGGTGATTTTGTGCATATATCCTGACCACTCAAAGTTCAATCTGCTACTGCTATTGTTATGTCCTAAATTTCAGTGATTCTCTGTATGGGAAAAAGTTACGTGCAAGGCCAATCTTTGTGGCCTTACTATATTATGCGACTTCATATGTTATAAGAATGGGTTGGGCCCTGAAAATGTAATACATAATGGTCCAGAGTTTGGTTAAGGAAGTGGGGAGCAGTAGCAACATAAAGGGGAAGAGAGAAAGAGGAGTATGTAAGTATGAATGAGAGTGTGTCAGAGCAGCAGCAATGTAGGGATGAAGCTATGCAAAATGTGAGTGTATGTGTGCTGAATGAGAGATGATGGTGATGATGAAGAAGTAGCTGCTTAAAGAGAGGATGAGAGATATATGAGAGAATGAATGCATGAGAGAGTAAGTGAGCAAAGAATGAGTGAATGATGTAGAAAAAGCATATGTGTGTGAATGAATGTGTGAGAGATAAAGCTGAGAAAGAGCTGTTGCTACTTATAGGAACTGTGCAAAGAGCTGTATGAGCATGTGTAAGAACAATGTGAAATGCTACATGATAAGGGAGCTATGTAAATGAGATAAATAGCTAGGGCTCTATGGAGATCTGTAACTGTGGAGGCATGGAAGATGAAACTGTATAAAAGGAGACGTGGAAGAGAATTTATGTAAAAAATGTAAAAATAGATGTAACTGTGTATAGAGATGTATGGCCGTATATATGTAAAGAAAGATATGTTTCTTTATTTTACCAGTCAGTTAGAGATTTATACATAATTAACCCAGATAAAAAAAGTGTCTTATCCCTTCCCTTTACTACTCTGAGGCATTCCTTTTAATTACTCTAAAGCAGATCGTGGGAGCTGGCCTCTCATGGTTCAAGTTAAGCTTCCAAATACATATGCATGATCCAGTCTTGTAGGAATTTAAAACTTTAAAAAATTATACCAGTTATTATTTTACATAATGATATAGACAGTCTTCTACTATAGCTCAACAAATCTGATTTGCTACTTAATGAAGCTTTAAGTAAAAGAAAATACAGTATGGTTATTTTGTCCTTTCTAGTTAATATTTTTCCTGGTTGAAAGTTGATAATGCTCAAAATATTAATTATGCTGTGAAGACAATCAGCTCCCATCCTATAAATTTCTGGAACCTAAAACTAGTAAGAGCTAAACATTGTCTCTTTGAAGAGAAACTGCTCTGCAGCTGAAGAAAACTTGTACACCATTACTGAAGTAGAGAAAGACTTCTTTCAGGGGATGTGAATATAGCTCACTGCCTAAGGCTGGTTACTTTCCAGGAGGGCTTGTGTAAAATTTTTTATCAGCTGGTAGTAGTAGTACGAACTTTAATCTTAACAAGTACTTAAAAAGGCAGGAGGATCTCTGTGAGCTTAACCCATCCTGATTTACATAGTGAGTTCCAGGACAGTCTTAGTGAGAATATCTCAAAAACAAAATTTCTGTATCAAACTTAACTTTCTGTTTGTTATCCATCAAATGTGCATCACATATTTAATTCCTGTGAATGTTAAAAGGCTCACTTCTATCATAAAGATTGTACATCCTTATGGCTTTCCCAAAATGCTATTCAATTGAATGTTGGAGTGACCAGAACATATATAGCTATAGACATAATTCGTAATAGTAGGATGATTCAGCTCACTGTCAAAGAACTCTATTTTTCTATAATTTAATATATACTGAATGTTTTCTGTTGCTTGGGTTCTGGGAAAAATATAATTAGAGAAAGTCCATGTTCACAGCTGGGGACATGTGAGATTTGACACAGAAAATCATCATTATACTATAGCATAATAAATGCTAATATAATGATGTGGACATACAGTGATGGACTTCAATTAAGAATCACCTTCACTTATCAGGGAAGCAGATGGGGAATGAAAGAAAAAGGAGGGAGGAGAGAGTGGTGAGTTGTTAGAAGTTTGCTACTATGGCTACATAAGAAAGTGCAGTGAGAGTAGAGGGTCAGGAAGCCAGCCAGACAAGTTAGCAGGGAAATGTACGAGTAAATGAATCTGTTGAATGTCAAGGCTTCATTATTATGCTATCCTTAAAAGATAAAAATAAAAGCAATACCCTGTGGGTTTATAGCATATGTACAAGTAAAATGGATGATAGCAATAAAAAAGGCTGGAGGGGACATTTGAGAGCATACACTTGTATAGTTCTTACCCTATACACAAAGAAGTACAAAACTGCAGTGTGTGGTAGTGATAGCACACCCAGTCAATCCCAGCATGTGAGAAGCAGACACAGGTGGATTTCTGTGAGTTCCAGGCCAGCCTAGTCAAAATAGAAAGTTCTAAGCCAGTCAGGACCACGTAGTGAGACCCTGTCTCACCCCCAAAAAGTGTAAAATGACTTGAAGATGTAACACATAAATCATGTAAAGCAACTAATAAAATAACAAAAAGAACTGTAGCAACTATGAAGAGGAGATAAAATGCATTCTGAGAAAGCACTCAGTTAACGAGGATAGAGCTCAGTGGCAGGTGCTTGCCTGACAAGCATTTAGGCTCTCAGTTCAGTCCTCAGCACTGTAACAAAGAAAGAAAAAAAAGTACTCAATTAAACCAAAACATGACCAAAAAGATAAAGAAGATAACAAGAATTAAATGAGACAAAAGAACAAATAATATGATGAATTTAAAATTAATTATATTAATATAACTTGTTAAAGACTCAAACATCCCAAATTCAAGGCACAGACTGTCAGATCATGGACAAAAACAAGATTTTAGTTGTATGTGTCTCAAAATCAACCCACTTTACCTAAAAATGAATAAATAAGGAAAATGTGGTACACACACACAATGAAACTATATTTAACATAAAGAAGATGAAAATTGTGATATTTACAGAAAAATTAATGCAAATGGAGAGTGTTAAGTAAAATAAGCTAGATTCAGAAACACAAATACTGCATACTTCCTATCATATACAGATCCGAAATTTTAATGTGTGTGTATCTGTGTTCTCAAGTGTGCTCCTGTGCATGTCTGTGGATGTATATTATGAAGCTAGAAGGGAAAATAAAAGGGTGGAAAAGAGGTATTGATGGTTGAGAGGGGGTTAAAGACAGCAAGAATGTATGTGATATGAAATTAGGATGGGGCTTGTTGTGGTTAGGAAAGGCACCAACAGGAGTGGGACTGGGGAATGGTAGTGTGGGGGAAAGGATCAATAACAGCAAAGCATGAAGCTATAACTCTATTGGTAGAATGCTTGTCTAACCTGGACAAAGCCCTGGATTTCATCTCTATTACCACATAAACCATGTGTGGTGGTATATACCTGCAATCCCAGAATTCAAGAGGTACAAGTAGAAGGATCAGGAGTTCAAGACCAGCTTTATTTACATAGTGAGTCTGAGGCTGACCTGGGCTACATAAGACTATCTCAGAAAAATAAATATGCATGAAAACACCATAATAAAATTCATTATTTTGTGTGCTAATTTATGATTCTAAAAAAAGACATGAATATTTTTAAATTGAAAATAGGTGTATCAAGTTAATGTGAATTAAGAAAAAGCTACAATATCTATAATAATAAGAAACAATGAATTTTATAGAGCAAAGAGTGTTACCATGAATTAAAAAGATAATTTTCTTCCAACCATAGAGTCAATTCATCAGAAGGACATAATAATTATAAACATTTATGTACTTAGAACTTCAAAACAGAGAAGTAAAAGTGATTGATTTGCAATGAGACACAGATATTCACAATAAAGGAGAGAAAGTCAGGCTGAGTAAAGACACAAAGGGTCAAATGATACCAACAATTTTAACCTAATTAGCATCTACAATTAAAAACAGCACACCACATGTTCTTTTCAACAGTAAACAGAACACTCAAAAGATCATATTTGGGACTGTAATACATATCTTGAGATATATTCAAATCATGATATTTATGCTTCCTGAACACAAACAAAATAAACTTAGAAATCATTAACAAAAGAGTGTTTGAGAAACTCATAAATATTCAGAAATTAAACAGCACTATTCATTTTGCTGTTACTGGTAGTATTGTTTGTGATTTAGTCCAGCTATCATCTAGCTTTTACTGACCTCAAACTATATAGTTGCAGATGAACTTGGATTCCTGATCCTTATGCCTCCACTCCCAAATGCTAGGATAAACAACATACTCTTAAATAATCCAAGGGACAAAGAAAAAAATCAAAGCATTGGATGTCATGAAAGTGAAAATGCAAAATCATAATTCATAAGGTAGTAGAAAGCAGCAATTAGAGAAAATCCAAATACCCAAACTAGAAGAGAACAAAGATCTCAAATCAATGACAGCACTTGACCACTTAAGCAAAGAGGGGAAGAAGAAAATGGAACATGAAGGAAGCAGATAATGGGAAGCAATAAAGATCAGAATGTAAATAAATGAGATGGAAAATAAACACAGTAATGAAACCAAAAGCTAGTTCTTTGAGAACTACCAACACAATTGGTAAACCTTTCAGACAAGATTTGTAAGAAAAGAAAGCATGTACATTACACCTGCAGGACAGGTTAAGTTAAAGGCCATATCACCACCAACTGTATACATATTAAGAAAGTTACGGGGGCTGTAGAGATGGCTCAGTGGTTAAGAGCACTGTCTGCTCTTCCAGAGGACCCGGGTTCGATTCCCAGCACCCACATGGCAGCTAACAACTATCTGTAGTTCCAGTTCCAAGCAAACACCAAGGCAAATAAATAAATAAATAAAGTTTTTTTTTTTTTTAAAAAAAAGAAAGAAAGTGTGGTAAGTAACATTTTGGCAATGATTTCACAGCTATCATTAAATGGGAGAATTCTGGAAAGATGTAAACTACCAACACTTTCTTGAGAAAAATGCTAAGATAAATTATCCAACAGCTACTGAAGACATTACATTAATTAACATATTTCCACAAAGAAATGTCAGAATCCAGGTGGTTTCATGGGAAAAGTACAAAGTTGTAAGCAAGAAATAAATTATTTCAAAAAAAAAAAAGCCAAGACAGAATAAATCCCAATTCATTTGGGTTAGGGTTAGGGTTAGGGTGACAAAAGCTGACAAAGCTATTACAAGAAAACTGTCATAAATACAGACACAACACTCCTAAATGAAACTCTACTATGTCAAATCTTACAGTCCATAAGAAGATAATACATGATAAGAAAGTAGAGTTTATCTTGGGAATGTGTTTACTAAACATTCAACATGAATTGATGTAATCAGCCATATTACAGGCTAAAGAAAATAACATTGTAATAATTGATACCAAACATATGAATTTCACAAAATTCAGTTTCTGACTACAACTGTTACCAAAGTAAGAATAGAAAGAAACTTCTCTGATATGATAAAGGACAGCAACCATCTAGAGCCAACATCATATTTAATGAAGAAAATCTGAACATTTTCCCATATTAGGAATAAAAACATCTATCTACTCTCATACCTTCTCCTTAATTTCATACAGAAGAGAAAAAAGTTAAGGTATTCAGACCAGAGAGGAAGAACCAGAAATATTCTTACACTGCTGAATGTATACTAGTATTAACAATTTCTTAAGCTAAATGGCCAGCTTTATTCCTTAAGCATTTATCCAAGAAAAAGAAAACATGTGTATGAAGGCTTGTATAAGAATGTTCATAACAATTTTATTTATAATACAAAAGCAGCATAAACAACTCAAATAGCCACCAACACATGAATGCACCCTTATAATGAAGTAGAATACTGCAATAAAAAGGAATGATTGTTAACTGATGTCACAATGTGGTTGACTATCAAAACAATTATTTGATTAAAGGAAGTTAAGCAAAAAATCCCACAATTTCACCTGTGTAAAGTAACAGAAAATATAAACCAGTTTATAGTTTTTGGAAATGGAGGAATGGGCAGAAAAAGAGATGAAAAGGGGATGACGCCCATTGTTGCTGGTTCCACTTCCGGGACCCAGCGCTGGCTGCAGAATCCCAGCGCTCTCTGGGGCAGGGGCAGGTGGACGCTGTCCCTGACCACTTCCACGGCTCCTGCTGAGGGAAACCCCGCCACGACCTCGAACTGAGCGAACCAACGGCTGGGGTCTCCGAGGGGCGGATTCGGACCCCGCCCAGAGATCAGGAGGGGGCTAGAGGCCTCAGTGCCTTTATCCCAGCCTGGGAGGGAGAGTTGAGCTCCCATTGTTGCTGGTTCCACTTCCGGGACCCAGCGCTGGCTGCAGAATCCCAGCGCTCTCTGGGGCAGGGGCAGGTGGACTCTGTCCCTGACCACTTCCACGGC